>JANHGB010047762.1:1691-19552 GCA_026283785.1 Coracopsis vasa
TGGGTTGCCCAGGGAAGTTGTGAATGCTCCATCCCTGGCAGTGTTCAAGGCCAGGCTGGACAGAGCCTTGGGTGACACGGTTTAATGTGAGGTGTCCCTGTCCACGGCAGGGGGTTGGAACTGGACGATTTTGAGGTCCTTTCCAACCCAAACTATGCTATGATTCTACGATTCTATGATTACAAATACCCTATTTTATTCCGTACTGCTACAGGGCAGATTGAACATTCACATTAAGGCAAGCCCAGAGTGATGTACCTGGAACCCAATAGGACTTGGCAGCACACTCTGCAGAGATGACACGTCTTATTTCACACATAGTTATGTCATCACCTCTAATTTTCCAGAGGAAACAAGGCCCTGTGGATATAGTATATAAAGAGACAATATACTCATATAGTCATTGTCATGGTTTTAAATTCACATGTCAAGTGCCTGAAGAAAATATGCACTGAAAAAGTGCTGCTAGGTTGGAAATGGTCCCCACTGGTTCTGCCACTTCCAGTCTTCTCCGTGACTCACATATCCACAGCAGTTACCTTTTGCACTGGGGACTTCTCAAAGCAAGTGACTTTCCCAAAAGAAGTAAGGTAAGCAGAGCTGCCACTACACTAACATCTGAACATTACGTGTTCTGGTTTGTGTGGGTTTGGGTTTTTCCCTCCACAGAAACCTTAGTCAAAGTTATTATTCAGTTAAATACAGTAACTTATCAAATTTGGGGACAGATTTTTTCTGAATAACGTTCAAACTTTTTGTATTTCAACTCCTTTGTTCTCCATTTGTAGGTATTCTACACTGGAGCGGGAGCTAACAATACAGTCTACAGGTGGCTACCAAGCTGTCATATAAACTCAGGGAAAGGGTTTGGATGGATGACAGCAATGCTCTGACCAAGCAAGAGGCAATAAAAAACATTAAGGTGCAACAGAAATTAACATGGAAGAATGAAAACACGCAGACATCAATAATTACCTATAGAAACAAGCACGGGGCAGTGGGCAAATTCCAGAAATGGCTTCTGGAAAAAGGATCAAGATGATGAGCAGAGAAAAGCTCATCTTGAAGTTCTCCAGCAGTGAAAAATGTGGCATTTTATATCTTTCTTTTTTTTTATGCTCTTAAGAGACAGGATTATACCACTTGTTTCTCACATAAGTCCCAGTAAGGACCACATTTAGTGTTTGTATTAAAAATATTCCTAACTGTATATCCTGTGTGATCTTCAGCAAGTCATTTACCCATTGTTCTAGACTGTCAGCCAGTATATTAAGTTAAAACTTACACAGGGGAAGTTTAGATTAGATATAAGCAAGAAGTTCTTTACTGTGAGGGTGGTGAGACACTGGAATGGGTTGTCCAAGGAAGCCGCGAATGCTCCATCCCTGGTGGTATTCAAGGCCAGGTTGGACAGAGCCTTAGAAGTAGCAATAAAATTGTCTATTACTTGCATTTACATCATGTCTAACAAAAAATGAGTGGAGTTTTATGGAGTGACTTAATTTTAATGAAGTTACTCGTACAGTACTTGAAATGTACTGCTCAGTTGGCTAGTCAGTTTATACAAAGATAGAACAGAACTGAAAGTAAACTTAATAAAATTTATATAAACTAGCTACAGCCACAAAGTAATCTAGAAGCCTCCTTGCTCCCGAGGATCACTTTATTAAAAACCATGCATCTTAACTGCTTTGTATCATTTGTCTTTTCCTCCTGCCCAGACATATTTCAGCTAAATCAATATGTTTTAAGAGTCACAGGTTTAAAATCAGCTAGTCATTATGAGTTCTACACTTTTACAAATACAATTGCATAGGACGACATATGTTTACTGTATTTAATGGCTACAGACTCTTGATGCACATCCAAGTCACTTAGTAGTATTTATATTAATACACCATCAAACTACAGATCTCTAAGGCAAGGGGCATGGCAAATATTCAAGGCATAAACAACAGGCTCCAGTGCAAAGGATTAATTTTTCCACAGTAGCAGTCATTGTACTTTTCTCTACATCTACCACCACAGAACAAGATTTTTATTCCATTTAAACACCGTAATATTAGAAATTCAATTTACTATAAGTTTACATTTACAAAAAATCAGGTCTAAAACAATCCATAGAGAAAAATCTAATAAATTACACTCTACTTGATCAACATCTCCAAATTCCTTCACTTTCTCTTCTTTATGTAAGAATTCTTTTCATCAACTGTTTTTCCTTTCTCACATCATCAGTCACTGCCATACACAGCAAGAACAGCAGGCTAATGACAATGCATAGAAACCAGTTTCCTAAAGCAGCCAACAAATTATGAGCTATAACTTGGATCTATTCCATGCAACACAATATTAAAAACTGCATTTCTTTATTTATGTATCGCTTTTTCCCCTCATGTACTACAATTTTCCTCTCCCTTCCTTTTGACAATTTTAGATCATTTAAGGCTTTTAAGGTCAAACTTCTCCTACTCAGCCCAAGAAAGAGTCAGCCTTTAACACTGATCAATGATAAAGTCTGTACAACATTATTCTTAATACTACAGTTATGCATAAACCTGCATTAAAATTTGGGATTTCATTCCTGTTTTCACTGATAGCAGCTGAAAGCCCTAAAATTGAAGTTCTCTTAAGCAATTCCTCAATGAAAACATGAGTCCAAACAATCTTACTAAAAACCTGCAAACTATGACATTTAAAACCTGTTTTACCCCATAAACATTAAACATGGAGCTTGCTGTGATGATTATCCAGTCATTTCCCTAGGTGAAATCAAGTTGGTAAAGAAGATTTTGATGTGCCCTTTCAAAAATGGCTTGGCACCAATTACAGCTATCACACTCTGCATTTCCAATTTCTTCTGAGGAAATCTACCGCACTTGACCTACTCTTTACAGGTCCCCACAGTGATAAGTTACTAAACTTCATTCTCTTTCTCATACTGCTGGGTAAGGCACCTATTAAGAACGCCACATTTAGCTAAAATGAAGACCTGCAGTCTAAAGATTCTACTTTATCAAGATGCTCTTTATCTACTTTGGCTAGTTGCAAAAACACTAGAACAAACCTCTAAGAGTAACTATGAATCGTGCCAGTGATGGAGGAATCAAGAATAAGTCAAGAAAGTTATCTGAAAGTTATTAAGAAACCAAACTTGAAGATTTATTTGTTCTCAAATTGAAAAAGAACTTATCTATGTATTTTAAAAACCAACAGGCTAAAACGTGAGCCATTTTAAACTAACCAAGCATATGATGCTAAGAAAGTCCTGTCTATGGTACACTGTGTTTATCTCAGCCTTCAGAAAAGCTATTCCTCATTATTCATCAGTGCAATAGGTCCTGGTGGTTAAAAGACCAAATAAAAAGATTAAATGGATAAAACCTATGGAATTTCACAAAAGTTCCATCAAGCATTTGTCAAGAAGAGATTATCATATGCAGCATGAGCAATATTTAAGGAAAAATGTAACATGAGGTTGAAACCAACTTCAGCAGCAAACTTTTAGATCCTTACATTTTGAACCTGACCATTTCATAATGGAAGAACTAAATTTTAGTGTTCAGAATGCTCCAAAGAGAGGAAAAATAACCTTAATCACCCTTTCTTATCCATGTCTTTTCCATATATTCAGAGAATTTATTGGTAACAGGCTCTAGACAAGAAGTATAAATAAAAAGTGCTAACAAGCAGGAACTACATAAATGAATACAATAAGGATGGAAACATTGTGTGCTCCCGCTACCTAGTAAGGAAATTAAAGCCTAAACAGGCAGTTTGGTAAGAGAAGGAAGATGATCAGGATGCAATTCCCGCATATCATCCAAAGTGGTATCACATTTATGGAGTAAGTGTTGCAGTTACCATAATTTGGAGATCATGCCTCCTTTCTCACAGACTGATCTTCTGGAGAACACATTGGTTTTATCCTAAATGACTGTTTATAAGCTCATGTGGTTAAGTCTGTCACATCAGAATGATTTTGTGAGGCAGGTCATTTGTTATTGTTTCAGGGGAAGATTTATAACAGTAATACAGCATCATTATTAGGGTCTAAGTCAAAGGAAATATAATGAACACTCACGATGCTGCATGTAAGCTTACTTTTCTTACTAAATCACTCAGAAAAGTTATTTTCTTCTGGTAGCAGTTTTCCAGAGCTGTAACAAAGCAGTGTCCCTTATTTTCAGGGTCAAAACAAGAAGCAGAGATACTAAAAAAGTGCCTTGTTAGGCATGAGGAGGACTTATTTGCTATATGTTTTGCTATGTGATTCATGTTATCTGAATCTACATATGTTATCTATAGGCTCTGAAGTTATAAACCAACAGCTATGAGGATGAAGGTGAAGAGATCTTAGCATGGAGTTTCAAGTTAAAAACTACAAGGTGAAAAGAGAAAGTGGAGAAACAAAAGGCTGAATTAACCAGATGAAAGGCAAGCTGAAGAACTGCAGATGGAAGGCCCTTAGCATTGCTGAGGCACCAACAGAACTGCACAAGTTCAATTATGGAAGACAAAAATTGTTCAAGCAAGTTTTTAGAATATTGATTGTATTACAGCAGATTTAAAAGGATTAAGGTTTAAATATCTAGCTAAAAATGAAAGTGCAGCCAAGAATTTAGGAAACTTACATGGAAAACTGACAAATGCAAAGCTACTAAATGGAATGTACAGATTCTCAACTGAGGACAACTGTGTGTCATACTACGTAGCACCAGGATTTTGAAGTAGATGAAACAACAGTAATTTCAGAATGAAATTAAAAGCATTATTCCTTCTATTCCTTGTATTCAGAATTTTGCTTTACAGAAAGGAATAACCCAAATCCATAAAAATACTTTTAATAAACCTCCAGCTTTTCTCCAACTGTTCAATACAAGATATACTTTACAATCAAAACTCTAATCTGATATAGTGCAACATTTTCTTCTATGCCCAGATCTAAAGATTTGAGTAAAATTCTCTCTGATATTGATCATTAAATGGTTACTTCGTTGTGTCAAGAACAATAACTTAATGTAGATTACAGTTAACTGTAAGTCTCTGCATGTAATTTCACACTCACAAGGGTTGAAATAAAATCTTAATTATAGTTTCAAAAGCACACATATTAACTTCACTGGATCAATTTATGTAGGCACTGGATAATACATCAGCTGATCAGAGCTGCACTCTTATTTGGTCTCCCCAGTTCTGCTTTCTGGTGCATTTCAGCTTCTGACAGCATGTTTTCCCATCAGAGCACCTGCCTTCTCCCAGCCAACTGCACACTGATGATTAAGCTAAAACCTTAGAAATTATCATCACGAGTCCAGTATAAGTGAGCATGGCAAAATTCCATGTTTATCAATGCACATAAATGGAGAGGCACTGGAATAGACTGCCCAAGGAAGAGGTGAATGCCCCATCCCTGGAAATGTTCAGTGTCAGGCTGGACAGAGTGTTGAGCAACCTCACCTAGTGTGAGGCATCCCTGCCCATGGCAGGGGGCTGGAACTGGATGACCTCAAGATCCTTTCCAACCCAAACCATTCTATGATTCTATGAAATCTTTGTAAGGATGAAGCATGAAAATACATTTGTCCATAAAGTTAATATAATAACCAGAATATCCAAAACTTCTGTTATGAATGAAATCTAAATATCAGATGCTTGAAAGAGTCTCTAGTTGGAACAGAACACAAGCCTCTCTCACATCTTCAGGTAAATCATTCCGGAAGAATTCTTGTGTTTCAGACTAACATTTTTTGCACTTAGGAATAAAACAGATCTTTTAAATCTTACCAACAGTTTTTTCATAAACATACTTGAGCTCACTTGGTCCAGAACCTGATATGACTGAACATGAGTCTGCTAAGAACTAGAAGACATGTAGTCAAAGTATAGCACTATGAACAAAATAAGCAGGGTTTTAAAGAAAGGGTTTATTAGCTGAAGCATAGCATGATAACCAATACGCTACAGAGCTTCTGATTCAGACATGGATGGTAATACTCTCTTTTAGGAGTATATACAATGAATCAAAATTCACCTGCAGGAGAGACAGAAAATGCTTTAAATTAGACATTCGGACCAAATCCAAAGCGTGAGCAGGGAGGCTGAGTACCAACAAAAGGCAGTTCATTGTCGTGAACTAAGTCTACTAAGTGGAGTAGGTCTTCAGAGGTCTGATCAACTGTACTCTTAATTCTTGCTGCTGACACATACTTCATTTGGCAGAAGCAATCTTAAGGACTACTGCAACGTCCCTTCATTACCAGAGGATCCACAACACAAGTAGTACACAGATTGAGGAACAAGTACATAAGCCATCTGAAATAAAGAGTAGTCTTTGGTCTAAACCCCGTCTGACCTAGCCGATCTGTTCTTATTAACAGAGGAAAACTAAACACACAAGAACTCTCAAGAGCAAAACTGAGGTATGCATCTAAGGAGGTATTCTGTATTTGTGACATTTGACCATGCGGCACACAGCAGTTTACATTCTGAAAGCTCTATCTAGGCTACAGGTGATCTCTGTCCTCTGGAAGAGTTGTGAGGAAACGTAGCATTCAATGCAAGTAGAGCATTCAAACATCTCAATTTCTAATCATTCTTTAAATCTCTTACAGAGCTGACTGGATTTTCACCACCCTGTTCTAAACATTTGCTCCAACCCTCTCCCCACTTCAAGTTTCTACCTTAACAAGTCTTCACATAAGCCCATCTTTACCTTCTCCATTACTTTAACACTGTCACCTTCCCCTCCATTTTTTCCTTCACTTTCCATAGAGCTGATGCCCCTCTATACAGGAGGGCATCATGTAGTAGACATGAAGTTTACTTTAATATTAAGCATTTCTGCTTTCTTACTGTGATGTCATTATGAAAATAACCATCTACTGCTGTTCTATTTGTAGACAGCACTTCTTAGGCACTACCATGACCCAAAGTACAACAATCCAAAGTAATCTTCGGACTTCACAGTGATCTCTGGGTATCCCCATCCAAAATGGGTTCTTCCAACATTACCTTCCAAATGACAACAGCTGCTCAGAGGGAACTCCTTTGGCCAGAAACATTTCCAGTGTGACAGCATTGGAATATGCTGAACACAGGTAACATCTATACAAATGATGCCTGCTGTTGATGCTCACTGACTACATTAATGATTCAAATGTAATCTGGCAAGCTGATGAAAGACTACCAGAAATGGTCCATCTCATGTAATACTGACACATCCTAACTACAGCAATGGGATTTTACTGTCACTGAGTAAAAAGACCAATGATGGCTCCTCAGTAGAGAAGCTCTCATGACTGCAGTCTCTTGCTGCTGACATAAACCCTGTTTATTGTGTTGATGTCAACCTTAATTTTTCTTAGCTCATCTTTACACAAGACAGAAAGATAGATGAAGTGTAGTTTATATAGTAGATTGTACCTGCTGTAACTAGCCCTGATGGGACATTTGTGTGGGTATAAACAGACTATCAACTCTTGTTTATTACTGAGTGACAATGAGAAAAGTCCAGAGAAAACAGCGCTTTTGACAAGCAGATAGTGAATCTGTACACATTTTTCTACCAATACTACACAAAATTTTTAATGCTTCTTTCGTGTCAAATAAAATGGCAAAAAATAAGTACTTCCAATTGTAAAATATGTTGGATTGAAATTGCAGGTACTACAGTGGTAATACTGAAAGTAAAATACCAGATGAGATAAATGAATTGAATTTACACAAATCCAGGGGGGGAGCAGCAAATATTATTTCCCATCGCTCTAGAGAATAGCTTTAATACAATATTTTCTTAGTGTTCTGAAGAACAATCCTCTCTAGGGCACAGCAGAGTGTTCATTCCTTCATGGAACAATTCACAGAAGAGGGACAGGGCTGGTGAGCAGAAATAGTGCTGAATACTCAACTAACTACTTTTAGAATCCAAAAGCACTTAAAGGAGTACCAGCAATGTCAAACTGGGCAGGGAAGGAAAGTTAGGAGCATTGAGACCCAGACTACTCAAAAACTTCAGGCTTTCATCCAAATCCAGATGACACTCATGTTTTGCCAGACAGGTACCAACCACCACGAATTCAGCTCACTCTCCTTTTCACAGAACAACTCTACTTTTATTATCCACTTTACCTCAAAAGAAACTGCAATTCTTGGCCAGGAAGGCAACAAAAACCACCTTCCATACTTGGCAAAGACTGATTTTGCTCATGGGTCGAATCTAAGCAGACTTCAGGAAATATGAATGGCTTTCCGGTACATATCTCACAAATGTCAATTAATTATTAAAAAAATAGATATTATTTTACTAAAAAATCCACTTGGGAAATGAAAGAAGTTTGGGGGTTTTATCTTCTTTTTCAAAGGCTTGAAAGTTATTAGGGAAACACAGAGAGTCGTGTCTTACCTTTGTCTTCGTAAGACATAACGTGTTTAATACTGACAGAAAACTCAGGGCCACAGAATTTCCAAGCATAGTACTGAATTCCAAAAGAAGACAGTGTGGAAGCAGAACATCTAAACCTGGTTTGTAGATTTGTGCCTAAGATCACATTCAGACAACCAGAAAGAAGGAATCTCAATTTCAATTCCGCACATTCAACATCCCCACTAATTTCATCAGGATCCAGAATTATTTGAAAGTTAAAAATAAACCCAACTTGCTTTGTGTAAGGGTTTAAACTTACATTTAAGGATTATGGGTTAAAGGAGTTTGAGCCAAAAGCATTAACAATATAAAGTTTATCTCAATCAACAGCTTACTTCCATAGTAGAAGAGTAGAGCCTGAAAACTACATGGAAAACCAAATTAAGGTCTGCAACTCATTTTAGTACACTTCTAAGACAGAAGAGATACACTAAAGAGAGTGTATTAAATTACATTAACTCTACATACCATATTTTAACACTTCCTACCATTTATTGAGAGTGCCGGAACAGAGCAGGCCCATGAGATAACTCAAACCTCTCCCGTTTCTACAGCTGAATCTCTGGAACTACAGCTCATGTCCAGAATGCAGAGGCAAATTCTCCTGAACATACAAGTTTCAAAACAAATGCCATGTAGCATTTCTTAATACCAGAAGATTCCTAAGAAACCATGGACATTACATTGATCCTTGATGAAAAATTCTCCTTTTCACCTTGTGACAAAACCAAAAAAACAATGAATTATCATTACATGATGGCAATCACTGGGACTTTAAGGACCAAATTTCCATGGATCGGGCTGATCTCTAAGCCTCTTGGCCATAATATGTGGCATGGAGTAACAACGCCTTTCTTCCATCACTGAGAAGAACTAGACTAAGCCAAACAATTTCAGCTTCCAAGCATGAAAACCAGTACAGACTTCCCTAGGTTAAAAATAACACTGTTTGCTGAGAGATTATGAGATTTGTTTGAATTTCTCTCTGCAGCTTTTGCATTAAGACACAGAACAGCTGTATATCTAAACACACTGCAGTGGTACTCAAAAAGTAACAGACTCAGCCTCAAAATAGACTGTTTCACATACCAGTATAACCACAGCAATGCAGAGCTAAGCAGGGGCTAACTCACACTGCTGTACAGATGTGAGGTTTTTAGACAATGCTTACCACAGCTACTCCGTAGCGAACAGCAGGAAACAGTAGGAATAGTACATCTGAACGTGGTAATACACCACGATATTTATTCAGCTTGAGGGTATAAGCAAGCTTTATGATGAGGTCATAACACAATTTTTATATGGAATTTAAGAGATCATTATAACAGTCATTTCCAGAAGCCAGTGACTGGCTTATGAAAAGACAGCCTGTAGCAAAACTGAAATGCAGAGTTGTCCAACTGCAATACTGGCAACATCCAAGACTGAAGCACCAGAATTGTAAGGCAAACTACTAGGGATGGAAGGTTTAAGCATTTAGACTTATAAAGACCCAAAGAAGGACATTTCAGAGCCAGCAACAAGAGAAGCACTGATGTACGTTAAGTTTCATTTGCAAAAAAATTACCTTTATATGAAGACTACTTCTGCAAAGCATGCAGGACTAAAAACTAACTACTACTCCTGAATATTCACAACAGACACATAGTGCTAAATCATGAATAAATGACAGCAGAGCATTTTCACCACATATACAAATCGTTTAAGATCGATCTAGTTTCTTAACTTAAGAACTCCCACTTGCTTCTCACATTAGTCCTTGTCAACTCACTGTAATTGGCTTGACTATTACAAGATAAACCTTAAAACATAATCAAGCAATCACCACAAGTGGCACTGAGCAGGACACTGGCAGTAGACCACAAGCACCGAATTGTTTAGCACCAACAGAGAAACTGAAGTATCTTTTAAGGAGGGTCTAGGGAGCTCTGAAAGATTCATAAATATCAAATTGAGACTGAAGTTCAAAGGAAACCATGGATCACCTCTTCTGTATATATCCCAGCTTGCTACATTTTGGACAACAACGTTCTCATTGAGCAAAAGCGTTTGCATTTGATGACAAACATGTATCTGTGTGCTCTGAAAGACACCCAGTCTAAACCCAAGAAAGTTAAACCAAAAATACAGCAAATTCCTCAAAACCCAGCCAAAAGAACTGGACCAGAACACATTCTAATTCTATTTTTGAATGCTTACCTCACTCAATTATTCACAATAACTGCCTGATAGTTTATTTGGAATTTGCCTAGTTTTTAAACTACTGGTGGTACTTCTGTTGCTTCCCATCAGAGAGGACTGTCAAAGTAGAGAGAAGTCATTAAAAGAAATAGACAGCATTAAACAGAAGAAATAGACAGCAGAGGAAAAAGCTGGATGTAATGAAGCCATCTGAGTAGACAAACATAATCTCTTCCGTTATGAAAGGTAATTTCTTCTGGTCATTTGCCCAGCACCAGCTATGAATGTCCACGTACATAGAGACCTAATTATGTGAATAGCCTGGTGAAAAAATACTTCTTTCTAAATAGTTCTAGATTTCATAAGCATTTTTAATCTAGGTAGAGCAAATGACTGGTTTATAATAGTTAAATTGGGAAAAACTGAGATAAGATTATTATTTAATGTTGTAAACAGAAATGGAAATTACAGAAACGGACATTTGTTAAAATGCAGTGAGCCATAACAGTAAATCACCCTACAATGGTGCCACCTTACTGTGGTTTTCTCTCTCATCTACAACAGACCAATCATACAAATATGGGGAAAATATAAGTCATATTTTTCCTATTATGGATGTTTTCTGCAAATACATGATCAGAACGATAATACTGATGTAATTAGAAACACAATTTTGTAAACATTCCCCAGAACTTTGTCCTGTTGGCTTTTTTATTGTACTGATTTTTATTCCCACCTGCTCTGTAAGTCACCTCTTCTAAACATTACAAGAAGAGCAAGGTTAGTGATTAAGCCTGGTTTAGAGTAGATGTTAACATGGTAAATTGTTAGTTTGGGGCATGCTATGGGAGCTGTACAGCAGTCATAATAGTTAGGCTCAAAACACAGGTTAACTTTACAGAGCAAGGAACCCCTTAATACTATTGGAATGTATATTCTCTATTGAACAGATTTGATGACCTGCAAGATTCTTCCATCACAAAACACCAATTGAGTAAATCAGAATTCATTCCAGATACCCAAAACCTGAATCAAGCACGTGCATTCCTACCAGACTGTTTCACTGTACACCCTTAAAAACCAAGTTCTTGCTTTACAGCTCTCCAACACTCTTGTAATACAATCACATAAATCACTGTGAACCAGCAACTTCTTGGTTGCCAGGACAACTGGCTGACAAGGAAAAAGTGCACCAAAACAGGGGTTTATTTCATGTATTTAGTGCAAAGAAGTTCTGCATTTCTGGATTTTTAGTCCTATTTTGACATAACATTCCCCTTGCTTCCCTAAGTCAGACGTGTCTATAGATCAGACATTCTACACAAACCTCTAAGCTTAAAAATTAATGCTGGTCATTTTACTCACTGAAGTATAAAATTGTTTCCTCAATCATGCTGATTTATACTTACGAGCAATTGGGAGATATCTTGCTATGTCATAAAATACAAAGAAAGGCTTTCCTAATTTTTTATCATCCATCACATGCTGTCATCATCCTTCCTGTACTGCAGCATCAAGTGATGATGAATTATCAGCGTTAATGGTTCAAAAGCAACATACTTCTAAACTAATACCTTCATCTGCTTATTGACCAAACAGAACTGCAAAAGAATCTCACCAGAAAGAAAGCAAATTTACATGCAAAGCAAGTTACTGAGAAAAGCAAGGCTGATGTTTGCTTCTCAGCCAAAGACACACTAGGTCATGTACTGCAGTGTACAAAACTCCATCTAAATTCTGTCTGGATGGACAGAGAATACAGACCCACACAGGAAATGTATCAAGTACTGCAAGGCATGCAAAACATTCATCAAAGCTATGGAAGAGACCAGTGAAGCTCTACAGTATTATTTTTTCCAGTCTTTGTTATCATCACTTTAAATTGTATTTTCTGTAACTTTGGCCAGTATGAAGCTGTTCTTATTGCACTGCTCAGAACAGGAAGTTCACATGTCCAACAGGTAAGATCAAAACCAAACAGCAGCTTACCCCAGAGAAAAGTCTCTCCCAGTAAGCACAGTGCAGCTTCTACCTACACGATTGCTCTTTCATCCTGCTACTTCTATTTACTTTCCTTTTGGCTTTCACAACTATTCTATTACTTATAAGAACACCTCTAAAAAGCTTTCTTCCAGAAGTATGAAGATAAGACTTTGATCCCAAACTGCTCAGAAGGTACAACATCCTTCCACACATTTTAAAACAGCAAAACCAAGAATTCATTCAGAAGCACCTTCCTACAGAGTACACAGCATAAGAAAGCAACATGAGGTGAAGAATTGATAGTTCCTTGAGTATATCATACTGATAACCAGCTCTACAATTCCTCCTGTTAGACTTTTTTTGTTTGTTTGCTCTAATGGAACAATCCAAACACAGAACATCAAGCTGTTCTTAAAAAAAGCCCAAAGGGAAATATTTAGGAAGCAAAGAAACCTTTATTTTTAATCACAGAACAAACCACAACACAGCCCAATGAACACCACGTTTATTACTTATTCTGATGTCACTCACTTACCTTCACATGACTGAAGTCACCAGCTTTGCTGCTTTCTTGGGGATTAATAGGTTTAGTCTCTACTCTCGGTTTGACAACCTGACGAAAAGGACTGGAGAGCGGAAGTCCACTAACACTGATTCCATCTAGGAACAGAATAAATGAAATTACTTCTGGTTGTCTAATGTTATGGTTTATTGCAACAAATTTATCATCAAAGGGAAAGAAAATAGGCAAAAAGTACTATTAAGACTTTATATAAGAAGGCAAAACAAAAAGATTATTCTGACACATTTTTCTCTAGAAGCCAAATATACTCAAACAGTAATAGAACAAAATCTCACCGAAGGTCACTGCAATTGGAATATTCAACAGAGATGTCTTCATAATATCAACGAAGGTTTAATGTTTACAGTATTAAAAGATAACAAGGATAAATGTTTGTATTTTTCCATGATAGTGGCCCTATCAGTTGCTTAATATCTCTTAAACTAAATTCCAATCTGAGGCCTTAGGATACCTTTTTCAAGTGTGTACTGTGGAAAATAATAGAAAATAGAGAAGTCGCATTCTGCACCATCTACTGATGTAATACATAAACTATTTCTCATGTATAAGAAAAGCAGAATGGAAACTGAGCTTTACATTTTAATAACCAAGAAAAAGCTTAACAGAAATTATATCCTTAGAGCAATGCCCTCAGTTTGGTATTTACTACCAGTCTGTGTACTGGCATAAGGCAGAGCAATAAAAGACAATATGACAACTTAGTAGCAACTTTTATTGCTGACAAGCTTGTATAACTTGAAGTTAAATAAATACAGTGCGGCATATTTACGTTTCTCATCCTACCAAAGCTATATTCTAAGCACAAACCATTAAATTGTGCGAAAATTGAATCAAAAACAGTAAGAAGAACAAAAAAATTAAAATACTGAAGTTTTAACATACATTAAAACTAGATTCACAATTTGTTATTATTTAGATTTACACATAGTCCAAAGAGCAGGATTTTTTTCCTTTATGCTGTGCACAGCAACAGCAATCCACAAACACCACCTAAATACAAGCAAAACCTCATATATTGGAGCTATCTAAACATGTGGGAAACACCAAATTACTACACAAAACCCAAAGATATTTCCTGGTTTGAAACTGCTCCAATCAAATTATATTTGCTAATATCACATTCCATTCCCATTGCTACACCTCATGTTTTGGTGGCATGGTTTTGAAGCAAATATCATGGTCATCCCCATGTACTTGGGTTTGCAGAGCAGTTTCAGTGTGTACAAACTAGATTCTTCTTGGACTAAAGAAAACAAAATCAAAGACTTCAATCCCAGGGTACATACAGGTCACATATTCCAACCCCTAATGGGGCATAACAGTCTTGCACTAACAAGCAACACTCATGACAAATCTGGGTCACAGGTAGAGGAGATCCTTTATACAGAGAGACAGAGTAAGTATGAACACAGGTAAACTACCTGAATTACCACAGTGTAATGTAAGAGCTTTAGCACCAAGTGCTTCTACATATCAATCCATTCCTACTGCCTCATCTTCATGTAGACAGAGCCTTTAGTCACTAAATTCAGCAATTCTAAATCAGGAATTATAGTGAGATCACCAGGCAGTATAAGAATAGAAAAAAAGCTCTGTATGAGCAGACATTATGTACTATACATTAAGACCAGGCATTTAGAGTTTTGTTAGATGTAAGATGCAAATACAACAAAGCCCCTAATGAATTTACAGGACCACAAAACTTGCAGTCTTCCTAAATTAATCTGGGTGGCCAACCATCTGATGGAGGCACTCAGATTAATTTCAGCCAGATCAATTAATCTTTTAATTAATCGAATTTTTAATTAAATAAATTATTGCCAGTCAGATTAATTGCCAGCCACCTTCAGCCAGCCAGCACAGATCAAGCTCTCCTCAGTGGACAGTCTGCTAGGATTTCAAAGTGGAAGACTAATACTCTATATTCCAGTGTTGTACCTTTGGTCACACATATTGCCAATGTCTTGAATATCCTGTTGTATCAGCTACTAGAAGAAAGCAGGACAGGCAAGGGAGAACATCCTGCTCGTGCAATGCAGCTTTACTAAGAATTAATCAAAACTTCACATGCATAAATTCACTTATGCATCTGCAAACACTGCTTTGAACAGCTCAGTAGCAAATTTATTAATAGATTACTGTTAAGGGGCAGACATTGAAGTGACTCGCATAGATTTATCCAAGTAAGAGAAACAGATGATGTAATATCTGTTCCATGTTCTAGATGGCCTCATAGATAAGAACAAGATAAAGCATCATGATGTCTCCAACTCAAGCAACAGTAGTTCCACTTACACATCCCAAAGGTTTATATTTTAATTATTAGCTTGTGTGATAACCCATGCATTTGATAGAATGGTTTTGGTTAGAAGGAAGCTTTGGAGATCATGTAGGCCAAATCATACTTCACCTTCTTTTTCCACCATCACTGTTTCTTTTCCACTTTATGTGGTTATTGACTTGCACTTCAGAGCAAAACCAAACAAACCCAAACCAACACAAAGAAAAGAGAGCAACCAGAGCATGAGAGGAACATGTCCACACTGTACTACTTTGAAACATACGTAGCATTAGCCTGGTTTTCCTCATTGTTAGAATTCTTCTTTTAAATTCTATGAACATTGAAACTAAGAGTGTTCATTAATATTAAATATTAAAACATATTTGTTCCATGTGGGTCCACTGCAGAAAAATCAATCGGCAGCATCTAACTGATACAAAAATCAGAAAGGGTAAATCTGAACAGGGTAGCTACCCATGGGAAGACAATCGCATCTCTCTTGGAAAACTGGACAGCACATGGGCTAAACTTAGTTTTCATGACTATTCAACTAAAATTAGGAACGTCTTTTCTCCTATATCTATATAAAATCATACGCTGATCTAACCTGTAAAGACCAGAGAAAACAAAGGGAAATGAGAGCATGAAAGAATTCTCCACAGGCTAATAGGTATTTTATTTCTGACTTGCATGAGAAATAACAGGTATTAAACCACTCCTAGACCAGCTCTCAGGATCTCTTCAAAGCCAACTGATATTGAGCAAACGTACTTATTAGTCTAAGATTTGAGACAATAATACTCTAATAAGTTCAAGACAGCTTGCCAACACAACTCAGCATAAATATATTTGATACACTCTTTTTTTATGAGAATAAAAAGGTTTACCTGAGGAAAAATACTCTTTTCAAATTGATGAATGATTTTGGCCAGTTCTGTATTTAAAGCAAGAATTGTCACTGATTTATGTGTAAAATTGCAACGAAAAACATGAAAACCAAGCATGAAGAACTGCATGGCGTTAGTCAGATTTTCCATTTCATTTAAGGCACAAGTTTTCCTTTCTTTGAGAAAGGAATTGATAATACCTGAAACAACATCGTGGACATACAACTAATGTCTTTCTAAACTGCTTTATCTTTTAAAAATCCATTCTATTTTCATTTTCTCAGGGAAAAGGTTAGCTTCAACATTTTATCTGGGGAAGAAGGAAGAAGGAATTTTCTGATCCCTACATTGTACCTGCAAAAGGAGGTGTTACAGTAAAGGAAACATCTGTTCTGCTGCAGGCTAAAAGGAAAGTCTAAGGTAATCACTGTAGTGGTCAACCTTTCTGTTTGAAGTTTGTGGAGCTCCAATATGGCATACAATACAGAGCCCAGTGCAAGGCACTGCGCTATACTTCAAATGACTCACTCTTCACATCTTTGGCTGTTCAAGGGGACTTCTCCACAGAGAACAAAAAACAACATTCTGCCGTTAGCAATGTTTTTGTTTCATTATTTAACGTTTTCTGGTTGTTAAACCTTGTCCAGCTCCTCTGCAAGACATTAAGCAGCCACCACAGAATGGGGAAACACATTCTGTTAAAAGCCCTGGTAGGTTGCAAACGCTGGTGTAAGAGAAGAGGTAACTGAGAGCATCAACTAGAGCATCAATGAAGCAGCTCACCACAAGTTTAAAATCACTTGATATTTATATTTTTTGAGATTTTGTATGTTTTGTTTTCTCTCACAAAGTTCAGAGGTATGAAGATGCTAAATCCTCCGCAGTTTCCTTTCATGAATTCATACTGTCAAACAGCTTGAGCAGCCTTTTACTATAAAAAGAATAATTGTCTTTCTACTCTGTCCAGAAATCTTCCTAATTTCTAGAATCCACATTGAATATTTCCATGGTAACAGCACATGACCAACACTTTTTCCATGGTAACTGCAAAAACACAGCTCGCCTTTCCAACATCGCAATCACTGCTGTCACAACAGACCAAAATCTCTTACCAGCATTTCCTCTCCCCTCTCAAATGTTAAGTAAATTGTCAATTTAACTTCATTAGCCACTTTCACAGCACACTGCACAAGAATACAGGTTTTGTATTTGAACGAGGGAGAGTTTACTAAGGGAGCTAAACCTGTGCATCTACAACCTGATGACTAAACACTGAAGAAACTGCCGACACGGGACAGCTTCTCTCCCATTCTAATCATAGAATAGTTAGTGATGGAAAGGACCTTAAGATCATCCAGTTCCAACCCCCCTGCCATGGGCAGGGACACCTCACACTAAATCATGTTACACAAGGCTCTGTCCAACATGGCCTTGAACACCACCGGGGATGAAGCATTCACAACTTCCCTGGGCAACCCATTCCAGTGCCTCACCACCCTCACAGTAAAGAACTTCTTCCTT
>JANHGB010047764.1:1566-26801 GCA_026283785.1 Coracopsis vasa
CAGAATGGTTTGGGTTGGAAGGGACCTTAAAGATTGTCCAGTTCCAGCCCCCTGCCACAGGTAGAGACACCTTCCACTAGAGCAGATTGCTCAAAGCCTTGTCCAACCTGGCCTTGAACACCACCAGGGATGGGGCACCCACAGCTTCTTTGGGCAACCTGTGCCAGTGCCTCACCACCCTCACAGGGAAGAATTTCTTCTTACATCTAATCTGAATCTCCCCTCTATCAGTTTAAAGCCATCACCCTATTGTCCTGTCACTAGATACCATTGTAAAAAGACCCTCTCCAGATTTCTTGGGAGGACCCCTTTAGATACAGGAAGACTCTTACAAGGTCCCTCATGAGGTTTTCTTCAGGCTGAGCAAGCCCAACTCTCTTGGCCTGTCTTCACAGGAGAGGTGCTCCAGCCCTATGAGCATCTTTGTGGCCCTCCTTAGGACTCACTCAAGAAGGCCTTTGTCCTTCTTGTGTTGGAGAGCTGAATGCAGTACTTCATGTGGGGTGTCAGGAGGGTGGAGTAGTGCCATAGAATCCCCTCCCTCAACCTCCTCGTGAGCCCAGGACAGGGTTGGCTTTCTGGGCTGCAGGCACACACTGATGGATCATGTTGAGCTTCTCATCAGCCAACACCCCCAAGTCCTCCTCAGGGCTGTTCTTAATCTAGTCTCTGCCCAGCCCCTATCTGTGATTGGGATTGTCCTGACCCATGTGCAGTACTTTGCAGTTTGCCTTGTTGAACCATGAGGTTTGCATGGGCCCACCTTTCAAGCCTGTCTAGGTCCCTCTGAATGGCATCTCCTCCTTCTGGTGTACCAACACAGCTTGGTTCCATCAGCAAATTTGCTGACAGTGCACTTAATCCTGCTGTCCGTGTTGCTGATAAAACATAAAGGGGTTGCTTTTGATTCTGTTGGATTGAACAAACTATTCAGATACGTTCTATTCGCACACAGAATTTAGAAATTTGTAAAGTCTCCTTGAGATAGCCCCACTGACGTGTACTCCTCTATCTCCCTAGTCCAAGTGCCTCTGTAGACCTGCTAATCATGGGTGTATAATACCACTGTAAATACACTATATGCATTTTAACTCCGTGTCTCTTCTGTAGCGCCTTCAGTATGACCAGAGCACATGGGTGCTAATTCTAACACAATAGTAGATAATTTAGCAGTATTTTGGCTGGCTGGGAAATGTAGAAGAGGACCTTTGTACTCTGCAAGGACTTGTATCCAGCATGGCACATACACTCCACTTTGAATTCAGATAATTTTAAGCTTCTAAAGAAATGCCATAATGAACATGAGTTTCCTTCCTGGAAATGTTTTACAATTTCCTGTGAGGCCCAGCTGTGTGATGAATGTAAGTTACCAGTGTTCATCCCCTTGGTGTGACCACTCTGTTTAAGTGCTTGATAACATCTATTGTCACACCTTTGTTAATGGAATTCTAGTGTTGTGGCAAAAGGTGAACAATCATTTCTAGATACATCTTACACAGCAGAATTGCTGATGAGTGGATTGATAACTCCATTGTAATTCTTTTCTGGGATAAAAATACTATTCCAGAAATACTAAGGGCCTGTCTCCCCCTGCAGCCAGCAACTGGAAATTTTGTATAGTAAAAGATGGAGGGAGGATGGTGACAGAATTTGCATACTGTGACAAAACACTTGCTAGCAAATTCTGGATAATATGCCATTGATTTTTACAAATGGCTTTTAAATTCAATTATAAAAGGGTGATTGGATTTGGGCTTTCCATTATTTATAGGTTTTTGTGGGATGTTGAGCTTCATAGTTTCCAAGTACCACACTCATGTTAAGCAGCGAGAAGGTACGTCTCACCTCTGGTTTCCTGATAAAATAATCCAAATTACATGTGGAAATACAGGACTGGGGTGCGGTTAGGGAGAGAACTGAATAAGAGCAAGTAATGAAACACACTTCTGATGCAAGAGATGTGGAACATATATCTGAAAGGGAGACTGCTTTATTGGTTATGCCTAAGTAAGTAAGGATCTTCCACCCTTCCAGCAGAACCTTAATTTCCAGGAGGTGAAAACTGAGGTATTCATCACCTGTGTATTTCCTGCTGGAGAGCTGAAGGATGGTATTGACTGACATTAGTTTGCGTGATCAAAATGATTGTGGAAGGGATCTGGAGGAAATCTCTATCCATCTCTGCTGCATCACGTAAGAGCTTTGACACTAATCAAATACTTTGGGCTTCTTCACTTGCAGTTTTTAATTTCTTATTCTTCAGTAAGCGGTTCAACAACTGTTAAGCCTGACTTCTGGTCTAGAACCAGAAATACAATGGTGAGATCATTCAGAAGATCAAGCCGCTCAACCCACTAACCCGCATTGAATACATCCTTACAGGCACAGATGTACTAGCTTCATGTCATGCTATGTATCGTCTGACCACACTATAGTTACCACTTCCCACCCTGAGCCTGTTTGACCAGCTTTTCTGCTTTTAGGTGCCTGTTCAGCCATTGATTCTTAGGAGATTGAGAGAGCCAGAGGCAGCCTGCTAGACCCACGTGAAATCTGTGGGAGTGCTGCTGTGCCATAATCTGTGTGTTGATCCAGACTGCTGCTAGTTCTTCAGTAAGAGATTTCACAGGTCTGCAGGTCCTTGAGAGGGCCTGAGATCAGACAGTGCTCAAGGCCATTCCTGTTCAAGGAAAATACCTTATCTCTCCTGCAAGGAGATTTACTGCAGCCTGGGAAGGGGATAGAGCTTTTAAGGGAACCTAAGGATGCCATAGCTGAGTATCTCTTTGAAATTTTGCTAGCACAGTTGTAGCTGCATGGCAATCTTCATTAGACTGCAGGTGTGCAAACTGAGCAAAACGAGTAGATTTATTCATTTACCACCACTCCCAGTTTATTATTCTCCATATCCTGTATTTCATGTGCCACCTTCCTTGGTGTAGTTGTCCCTTATTCAGGAAAGAGTAGAGGTTAGTTTCTCCCGATGCAGTCAGTGGCTTCTAAAAAGTATTGACGTGGTCTTCATTCAGTCCTGTGTGGCTCTTGCTCTTTGTTTTGGTTTGGGTTTTGTTTTGTTTTTTCTTCTTTGATCACTTTTTTCTTCCTACTGGCTTCTTAATAAATTCTTGCACCATTGCTGCTGATGCAATTCTTTAATTCTTCTTTTCAGTAAGACCTGAGGCCCATCATTCACTGCAGCCAGCAAAACTGGTAAGCAGCAGACTGCTGTGCAGGAGCTGTATCAGTAACTGGAAATACAGGGGAAGAGAGCAAGCAGTGTTTGTTTCTAGCCCAGGCTCTCCTCTTTATCCCTCCTTTCCTTTCTGTGGGCACATGATGGACATTCAGCAGGCAATTAGAAAATTCTCTTATGACCTGTCTGTCCTGACTCTGGCTTTTCACCTCCTGTTGCTCAGGAAACCGCAGTCCCACATCACTTCCCCAATCTCTGTGGTGCAGAGCACTGCAGAACAGCAGTGTCCTGGGAAATGCGCAATGGAGAGTTAGGATTAGCAAGCAACACAGGGAAGGTCATAAAGAGCCTGGCAGACAGCAGGTACCGCCATGGCTGTACAGCCCTTTCTCTGGTGAAATGATCAGACAAACGCTGGCTGTAGTAAAGTATTGGTGGCGATGCTCAGTTGAGGGCACAAAGCTTAGGAATCAATGCAGCTCAGAGAGGCTGCAAAGGTGGCGTCTTCCACAGCAGTGGCCATCAGGCGGCGCCAGCACCAAAGACGTGCTCGACCCTCTGTGTATCCATCACTAGAAGGTGGTGCATCAAATGGCTGTAACTTCACACATTGCCGCAATTTTCCCAAGCATTAACAGGTTTCCAGCAAAGCAACGGGAGTAAAGAACTGCTGATTTCTAGCAGGGTAGGGCAACTGCTGCTTTGGTGGAGGATGGGGACCATAATTCAGATGTCAGCTGGAATTCTGCTTATAACCCTGTGCAAACCTCTTCTGATGGCCTGTGCTAAAGCATGATGTAAGGATCAGCCTGCTCTGCCTGGTGGCAGTAGTCAGTGGTTGCCCAGTGTCCTTGGTAGACAGTCTGGGGAGGTTGGATGGAGGTCAGCACCACCGTCACCAGCAGCGTGTCCCTGATTTGTCTTCTCCCATGTGGTTGTGCAAGGGAGAAGATGAACCACCGTGTTGCTGCCTGTGAGAGGGACACCACATCAGTGCTTCCTGCTAGGGAAGTGTTACCAGGGACATCAGAAGCAGAAGCCTGGGCTCTTCAGGGCATACAACGTATTCTTGCAGTACAACAGGACTGCCATTTCTACTGTCCACTGAGTAAGCAAACGAGTCGGTCTAGGGTGCTGCTGGCTCACACCAGGAGCAAAAATGACTCCTGTGTGTCTTAGGCTTGTTTGATACCGACCATGTGCAATCTGACCAGTATAACCATGCCCCAAACTGGCTCAAACCCCCCTGACTGCATAAGCCAGCAGTTCTCTGATATGGCATATAAGGTTAACTGAGCCTCAGTGGTATTAGAGATATTCATCATCTCAGTATTAGCTTTAGAAATGCTAAAGAAAAAAAAATAGGCATCTTCTTGAACATCCCCTTTCCCTAAAACAGGATGTTGTAATGAGAGAAAAAAGATAATTTTGCAGTGTTGAAAACTGAGAAGGTTATAGTAGGTCTGGGGGCTTTTTTGGTTTGGTTTGCACCATGTGTCATACCTGTGCTTTTATGAGACTCCTGAGAGCCACATCTGATGGATGAGCTTTTGAGTTCAGTGGCTGTCCTGTTCTTTCAGGGACCAGTGTCTCCTAGTGCTGATTCAGATGTCACAATTCACTTGTCATATCTCAGAATGATCATTCGCAGGCAGCAATCCTTTCTCATCACTCATTGTACCATTACAAGCCTTGTGGTACCTTCTGTTTAACCAGGAAGGTGAACTGAGAGTCTAACGGGGCTCCCTTGCTCCTCTCCATCTCCAACAGAAGTGACCACCCTGGCACTGAGCAGGCGCTAGGAACATCACTGCTCCCACATGTTCCCATCTGGGCTGTAACCTCACCACCTTCTACCTGTCACTAGGTGTTTTAAACAGCATCTAAAAGCCCCTACTCTTTCAGTGTAAAGCAACACCTCTGAGGGATGTATCTATACCTACACCCACAGCTGTATAGCAAAGGAGCTCAAGCAGCCCTTCACTTCAACCAGCAATAGCACAAATGGCCTTCCAGGAGAAAGAGTGGTTGCAAGGGAGGGTTTTCTTCTGGGAGCTGCTAGAAGGATTTCCTACGTGCTTCCCCAAATCTTATGCAAGGTCTCTAGGACCCTCTCTGGGCAGCCCTGGGATATCTGAGACAACTTCTTCCCCCTTGCTCACCTCTAAGCCTCTCTACTGCCCATGCTCCAGGGAGGGGCAGGAAGGCCACTTGGCTCAGACTCTAGCAAGAAGATCACTACACTTCAATGCCCTGACAGCTGGGTTAACTACTTCTGTAAAATACTCCCTGTCATTTCAGATTACCTTGGGATGTTCACAGTCCTTGTCTCAGAGTGATTTAGTGATGCTGTTGCACACCACTGGACTTTTGGATTTTATCCCAACATTGATTTGTATCTGCATAGGGATGCCTTGCAAATGCAGCTTCCTCTGGGCAAGCTTCTGCTTTGTCACCACAACAACTGAACTTTGTCAGGTTAAATTTCTCTCATCTCTTTGTCTGTGATCCTTTATTTATTCTCTATTCCTTGTTCTTTCCCAAAGCTGCCCCCACTGGAAGATCTGAGTTCACTCAATGAAGTCAATGAACTGGGTTTAGGAACATACGTGTTTTTACAGTGTTTAGGTAATATTTTGCATCAGGAAAGTGTTTGACCTCTGCAATGTCAAGTTTTGCCTGTGGGAATGCTTTTTTTCTTCAGCAACATTACTGAGAAGGCACTTTTCCTTTTAATAGCTGAGCAGATAAATTTCCTGTATGAAAGGATGAATTTCCTCTCACTCCTCTTCCCTTTTCTCAGTGTTTCCCATGTGTCTGCATTGCTCTGGTTTAGGTCAGACACAAAGACTCCACAAAACTAACCTGACTTAACCTATCACAGGCACTTGTCATACTACCCGTGCTATGTCACAGATCTGTTGTCTCACCCAGACCTTCCTCATGTCCCACAGGCTGTAAGGAAAAGAAAACCAGGAAGCTTGGTGTGAGGGCTTTGGTACCACTCAGTGTTGGTGCACCACAGGAAATCTCTTCCTTCTTCCTTTAAGAATGACGTTTCCCCTAGGTTTCTCTTCACAGGATCAGTTATCCCTAAGAACACATACAGGGTGTATAGCACCATGTATTTACCAGTTCAGTAAGTAGTGTGTTTGGTTTGCCTCCCCAGTATATGAATGTTGCTGTTTTCCAGAGGCACATTGAAGTACGAGGAAAGTCAGACAGGATTGAACAGTGAGGCTACTGGAAAAGTGGGAACTTGGCTCAGGTATCCTCAATCTAAATATGTCATCTAACCTATGCTCTGTTGGGAAAGCTTCCTGCTGTCCTTTGAGATCTTGAATAAGCAACAACAGCAACAAAAAGGGCCATGTACTCCTAAACCACTCACATCACACAATTCTTTCATGTTTAAAAAGGCTTTGTAAATGGCTTTAAAAAATAACTCTCTCTCTACTTCAGCCTGAGTTTGGTTTGTGTCACATGCTTTACTTTTCCTACACCTCTCTTCATCACAGGAGCAGGGAACACAAGAGCCTTAAAGGGTCAGATGATGTTGTCAGGCCCCTGTCAGCCCAGGGTGCCTATGGCTGCAGTGACGAGCACATCATCGCAACTAACCATCGTTACAGCAAATAGTGCTCTTAGTGTGCATTAAAGCAAGTAAATAAAAAGGGGAAATTATTTTAAGCCTTACAGAGTGTTGACTACCTGTACTCCCTTGAAGAGATTTGAGATTAGAAATATTTTTTTACAAGTTTTGTTCTTTTCTGACAATACTTGGCGATGCACACAATATGCTTCCCTTTCTCCCAAGTTGACTAAAATAGCAAATCAAATAGAGCAGCCTGCCCTATCCTTCCGCTCCAGCAAGAGTTCATCTTCTGGACTTCGGGATTTCAGCATTCTTTGCCAAGCAAATGGGATAGGTGAGGAAAACTACACATCTAAAGGAGAATTCTGCATTTTTAGCTGTTGACAAAATTGTTTTGTGGTCAATGAAAAGCTTCCCTTCCCACCACCCAAGGAGCTGGATTATTACATGTGTGATGGTGCCTGGATGGGAGCTTGAGCTGGTTTTGGCAACCCCCCACCCCGCACCACTAGTAACCACACACTGTAACCAGCTACCACTGCTGCACATCACAGTGCCTTTTCTGTGCTATAAATAAAAGGATGCATCTGCTTTCTCTGTGTTTATTGCATTACACTGAAGCGAAACAACATGTGGTTATTTGCAGTTATTAGCTGATTATTTCCCTGTGTCTAACGAATACAAGGAGAAGCAATTAAATAGTTTGGGACCCAGTTACTGCAGAAGGAATGCTCAGGCCTTGTGACAGGAAAGGATGAGGGCAGCTAGTAAGCCTGATGTTGTCGCCCTTTCCTGGGCATGTGGCCAGAGCAATTTGCTGGGAGTAGCATGATGAAATCCATGTGCAGGAGATGTCATCCCTGCCCCAAGTGACCCGGTGGTGGCCACATTCAGTGTTGTCACCCTTTGTGCTGCAAGCTGCTCAGAGGAACTTCTCCAAGGTTGTGAAACTCCTCTGGCTCATGGAGGATGGGACTTTCCCTGTGTCTTTCTCAGGCAATAGTCTTTCACAGGCACCAAACCCTCCACTGTTGTGGTTTAAACACAAAACAACACTCATGCCTCTTAAATAATGGCCTTTAAAAAGTCCCTGAAGATGCTTCAAAATGGTTTCCTGCTCATTATTCATGAGGATGGAGAAGTGGTAGCTGAGATAAAGAGCTGCTGGTGCATATCTGAGCTGGTGCTGCTGGAAGGAGCAAGTCTTTCTCTTGTGAATATCAAGCTTAAAGTCATCATTGTAAAATGTAGTCTTCAAACACAGTGGCCAGAGGAACCCACCTGAAGCAGTGAAGCTGCAAAGTACATCAGGATTTGTTGTTTGGCTTTGATGTATCTGCAGGTTTGATTTAGCTGTAGAAACTCAGTTTGCTAAGGCAATTACTGACACTTATATCTACATTACACAAGCCATTTTCTTGCCTTTTTTTTTTTTTTTACTTTTTCATTTTCCAACTGTGGCTGGAGGCCCAAAAGCAGCAAATCAGTGCTGGCAAGACGGATGAAGAGCCTGGAGGTTGCATATTGCATATCCTCACCAGCCTGCCTCTTTGTAGACGTTGTTGAGGTGAGTGCAGATTTCATTGGTCACCTTCTCAAAGGAAGCTTTGCAGTCTCCACCAAATTTCTCCTCCATCAGTTGCAAGATAATGTCACAGATAACCTAAACAAGGAGGAAGGAAGAACCAACCAGTGTCAACTTTCCTCCACATTAGGGGCATAAGAACAAAATACATATTCTTAGTTGTGATTCTTGGAGAGCAAAAAGGGGTACAAGAACAATTCAGCAGTATATTGCATACAAAGATTGTAATGGGTCATGGAAAAATAGATATAGGGTTCACCAAAAAATGCAGTTACTACTGCTCTTCTTTTAACTATCCTGTGTCTAGTTAATATTGACTGCACCCATCACTTAAAGACAGCAGGACTGTACAGGACAGAGCCAGTTCACTTGGTCCATCCACTGCAGTCCTTCTGACAGTGGATTGTCCCAAATGTTTAGAGGCCACAGGGAGCCCCATGTTGCACAACTATGGAATACATTGCTTAGGGGGTAAGTTACTTCCTAATCTTTCTTCGAATAGCAATAGTACTCTAGTAACAAGGGTTCGTTTTGATAGTCACTGGGTAGGTGATGTATTTTGAAATGTCAACTCCTTTTCCATGCAGCATTTATTGTTTTGTGTGCATCTTTACCCTGAAAAAGTATTTCTGGGATCTCTGCTGGCAGAAATCCTCACTTATTCTCCCACTTACTTGAAACTGGGCCCACTGCATTGGAAACCACCTTCCTGGTGCCTGAGTGACCTTTGCCAGAAGGTGCCTCTTTTTGCATTTTGTGCTGTGTGAGGCAGACAAAGCAGTTATAAATGCACTCTGCCAGTGGCATCAGGTGGACTTGAGAAACTAATTTGATCCTGTGTTTATTGTCTGTGTTTGTTTAGTGGTGGCAATTCTGTTGGCGTTGCTTCTCAATAATGGTTTAGGTTGTCCTAGCAAAGCTCAGTTCCTGCTACTAGAAAGAAATGGACATCAAGGACTCAAGTCCAGTGTTAAGCTCCTTTTCTATGTCTTGTTGTTAAATGACAAGTCTGCGATTCCTGTTGCACTGAGAAAACCCACTACAACTCGTGGGCAGCCTCTGCAGCTCCCACCTGAGCAGACCTGCCTGCATCGCATCTGCTGCAGAGCCTCCTTCCCAACAGATGCCAGATCTCTCACTCCTGCTGTTGTCTACCATCAACCATCTCACCTTCCACCTCTCCAGTCTCTGAAGCACATACATATTTTTATATACAAAGCCTGTTTTCCTTAGTTCTACCCCTCAAAGCGAAAGACATCCTCCCAGTCACAATTACAGTCCCTGGGAAGAGGGCTGCTGGCTCACCCTGAAGTTTTTGGGGTCGATCTTCAGCTGGGTGGCATGTTTCTTGCCGAGTGGGTTCACTATCCCAAGAAAAGCCTCAGAGTTGTCCAGGTGTTGCACCATGTCATTGATGGCAGTGAAAACCCTCTTGCCGTGCCCTCTGATCTGATCTGACTGTTTCATCTCTTCAGCAGAGTCCATGCCTTTGAAGTGTGAGAAGTAGGACTTGGTGTCTGGATGCTCGGTAAACATCCTGTTGAGAAATGAGAGACATCCTAATTTGTGGACTAAGGCATCAACATAGATATGGCTTCACATTCCAGGCCTTGTCTTATGCATTTATTGTCCTTTTTCCTTCTCTTTATTAGAAGGGGCACCTCTTTCCCCTGCATTTCTTGGTTCCTCTTTACCCTTCCCATCTGTGCATAGCCCCTCTGCCCACTGCAGCCTGTCTCACTTCTCCCCAGGGCACTTCTCTTTGCTCACTCCACCTTAAAACCTACCTATCCTGAGTTTATTTGCTGCTTCTGAAGTAAACATTTCCTCAGTGTTGACTCAGTGTTAGGCCGAGATAAAATGCACAAAGAACTAAGACGACGATACTCACATCAGATGAGTGTGACAGGGCAGTATTCCCGAAGATGTGCTGGACGACAGATACGTCCACTGTGGTCTCCGTGGGTGTTTCCACAGAGAAATCCTACTATTGGTTTTGTTAATTACCCCCTTCCAAGAGCCCATCCCAAAGCTTTCTTACTGCCTGTGATGGATTGTTGTTTGAGTACCAAGTACTGCTCATTTGGTTTATTCAAAAGTGACACAATTCAATGCCACTTGTAAAGGAATTGTCTTTTATAATACACCAATTACAGTCATCTTGGTCAAGCTCTTATAAAAGCAGTTTACTCAGCTGGGCAAACCAGTTATCCACCTGACACAGCAATAGCAAATTCTAGATTACATGTCACAGAGTCGCAGAATGGTTGGGCTTGAAGGGACACCTGGAAGTCGTCTGGTCCAGCCTTACTGCACAAGCCGGTTGCCCAGGACCATGTCCAGACAGCTTTTGAATATCTCCATGGATGGAGACTTTACAACCTCTCTGGGCAACCTGTGCTACTGCTCAGTTGCCTTCACAGTGAAAAGGTGTTTCCTCATGTTCGGAAAGAACCTCCCATGTTCCAGTTTGTTCCCATTGCCTCTGGTCTTGTCACTGAGTGCCACTGAGAGGATCCGTCTTTGCACTTCCCTTTGGGTTTATATATACATTGACAAGATCCCCCTCAGCCTTCTCTTCTCCAGGCTAAACAGTCCCAGATTGCTCAGCCTCTCCTCACAGGAGACAGGCTTCAGTCCCTTCATCATCTCCATGGCCCTTCGTTGTATGGCCAGCACGTCTCTTGCACTGGGGAGCACAGAACTTTTCTATAGGCAAGGCTGGGGCTATAGGACACTAAGACAAAACTTTCTAGAATAAATTACTCTGGGGAGCCAAGCCACTGGATGCTACCAGCATTTTATAGCTGCATTTCTGACCCTAATGGTCCTTAGGTTGTGTAGATTGCAGAAGGAAAGAGTAGCACATGACAGTTTCTGAGGCTGATCCAGCCACAAGGTGTGATATACAAGAAAGGCAGAGGTAAAGATATGATAACCAGAAAAGCACTGAGTTGCTCAGTGCATATGGAAGTGATGCAAGTCCCAGCTGAGAGAGCAATATGAGAAAGGTGAATGGAAAAAACTTCTGTCTTACAGAAAAAGAGAGGAAATCACAGTGGAAACAGAGAGGAAAGCCCATAGGAAGTGCACAATACATTGGAACAGCTGGGCTTTGGACTGGAAAGGTTGAAGGAGAATCAGAATAGAAATATTTGGGACATGAAAGTTAAAAAGAAAAAAAAAGTTATTAAAATAGTTTAGAGGTAAAGAGGAAGAGGGAAATAGAGCCCATGTTTTGTTCCCATTCTCTTTCATACCACGCTTTCTCTTCTTTAACTTAAATAGGTGGTGTAAATAATTTGTTCTTGTCTCTTCTTCCTTTCCCACCTCCTTATCCCTTTCTTTTTACTTTGGGTGGATCTCTCCTCTTCCCCATTTCCTACCTGAGGTGGGATAAACCACAGCAAATCAAAATGTTCCCAGCAAGGGCTGCATGAAAACCATCAGGACATGCTCCTAGGTGGTAACTCCATCCTTCTTGCCATTCCTTTTTCAACTCTTTGGGGTAGCAATGAGATGGCTCTTTCCTTACCTGACCAGCACAGTTGTCCCATTGTCCTCAGCATCCACATATATCTTCTCCCAGGCACCGCGGGCACTTTGCACCTCTGCTTCAGAGAATGACATTGTGGAGGAGACGTTGGCAACACTGGGCACAGCAGGAGGGAGAAGGGCAGGGAGGTCCTGGCAGGGTGGTTCTGCTCCAGTTCTCTCCTCAGGGCTCTCTAAATACTGCCCCAGGGATTTAAGAGGTCTTGAATGAATTCTTTGTCTCGGTTCCCCTCGGTCACATTTCTGCAGGCTTTAGGGCTGCCTAATCACTTTTAATCAGGAAAGAAACCAGCCACATGAGGAGGGAGGACAAGCACTCTCGCCACGGTGTCAGGTGCCAGAGCAAAGATTCCGCTGTCTGACAAGAAAAGGGGAAAAAGGGAGTTTTCAGTGGGGAAGAAAAAGACCAGCTCTCCTCCCCTCTCACCCTGCCGAGGCCAGTGCTTGCCTTCTCTTTCTTGAGGGCAATCCTTGCCCAAGCACTGATTTTCCTGGTTTGCCCCCAAGAGGGCTGCTGTGCTGCGGGCACCATGGTGCCCTGCTGTACCCGCTTCCCATCACTGCTTGGTCCTTCACTCCAAAGATCCCACTTCTAGGTCCAGCAACTCTCTCAAGTCCTGCTTTCATGCTACACTCACTACCTTCCCCATAGCCCTCTGGTTTAGCAGGGGCTCACCCTGAAGCTGCTCCTGATCTCAGTCCTCTGCAGACGGGAGGCATCACCAGCGCAAACCAGCAGTGTTGCAGGGATGGTGATGGCAGCATGGGCACAGCATTCATGGCTGCAGTGCCCTGGAAAGTCACCTCATTTTAAAACAGGAGGTAAGTGATGAAGGTCAGCCAGGCCAGAAGCACAGGCATTTCACTACCTTCATCCTCTCAGCTTGCAGCTGGGATCACTGTCCTATCCCTAAGCCCTACCTGCCCAGGAGTGAGAAAGAGATAAGGGGCAGGAGAAAGGCCAGTGTGGAGCTGCAGATGGTGCCTGTGGGCCCATTATCCTCACGGTCACTTAGAACTGGAGGAAAATAAAATCTTAGATTATCCACACAGCACCCGGGCTTAACCTCTGGAAGGAATGTTCTGATTAAATCCAGGCCATGCACATGAAAGAAGGGCTAAGGGGCTTGAGGAACTGCTGCTGCTGCTGGACGCTGAGCGCAGACAAAACCTTGTATTGTTTGGGATGGTTTGGAGGAGGGAAAGAGCCCACACAACAGTGCAATGTGCAGCACAGCGAGCAAAACCAACCCAATACCTGGGGCAGAAGGAAAGTGGTGGTTGCTTGGAGGGGTTGTGTCCCACCACTGCCAAGGAATGCCTCAAAGGACTTAACTAAAATACCCCTCCCTTCCCGCTCTTTCCTTTTCCACCACAGCAAACAAAGAGTGGTCTGATAGAAAGCTGCACAGCCTTCTGCTGTCTCATCCCCAAATCCTCAGAAAAATGTCCCAGATTCCAGGAAAACACATGGGGAAAGAGGGCTGCCTATTTGAAGGCAAACACACACTGGGGAAGTGCCATAGGCTGAGCCCAGCCACCAGCACAGGGATGCAGAGGAAGGAGCAAGGATGGCACTGCAGGCTCCCAGACCTTGGAAGCCAAAACCGCCTGTGATGAACTCGGTGGGGAAAGCACCAAGTTTTTGGCCTAGAGCAGAGTGCACATCAGGTGCTTTTCATGAGTGGCCTGGGAGAGAGCAAGCGCCCAAAAAATGAGCACCCACTTTACTCAAAGGAAAAGGGGCTCAAGCAGGTCCAGAGTACGGAAGCAGAGCTGGCTTTTCTTTTGGATGTGAACATGTACGACTGCGCTTGCAGCTTTTCCTCTCTCTGTAGATGCAGACCCTGGTGCACCCTGACTTGTTGTGGACAGTTCTCAGGGGGAGAAGCTGGAGCGCTGTGGTGAGCCCAGCTCTCTGGCCTGAGCTGTAGCAGCAATGCACATTGCTCAAGGATGAATCTTCCCTCTTCGCTTTTTCAGTCTTCTCCTCTTCATCTCTCTTGTTCACGCTTCATTTCTTTCTCCTTTGTCTTTTGTTTGCAGCAGTTCACAAACAAACCTCAGCTTCCCTAGGGGACTTCTCTGCTTTCCCAACATTGTCTGAGACATTGCACTACAAAGGTGCTCATTCACTCCACAGAGCATCAGACATCCTATTGTGGGTCAAAAAATACCCAGTTTGAGTTGGGAAATTTCAAGCAAAATAAAGCATTGACAAATACAAAACCAACCCACACACAGACACCTCTCTTCACCCTGCCCTAGTCCCTGTGGCACAGGTTACACCCAGGCCCTTTGGCAAGACCATGGGCAGTGCAGGAAATGGGGGTTGGTGCACTGGGATCCTTGTGCTTTTGCTGCTCCTTGTGTTCTACTCAACTGCTCCAGCATGGACTCTTCTACCAGTCACTGTCCCTTTGGGTGCTGCACCTGCCCTGGCCTTGTTTCTTCTTTTCCAGCATTCACTGCCCTTTCTTAAACATGTTTCCACAGAGACACCATAGACCCATCATTGTTGGTCCAGTTTTGGGGTGCAATGGGTCAATTTTGTCCGGAGCCAAGCCAGCTGTGAGCAGCACAGAGCAGTCCCTGACCTCCTCCTGCACAAACAAACCCAACAATGATGTCCTCAAGCATGTCACCATGCTCTCTGTGACATGCTTTTCTATTCTTTCTTTCACCTGCTGGTGTTGCTTTCACTGTTTTGGAAAATTATCATTTTCCTGCTGTGTGATTTGCTGAGTCCTTGTGAGATGAACACAGTAGTACCTCATAAAGCTTTGGTATCAATAACAGGGTTATACACCTGTACACTACACCTTAGGGGTCTCTAGAGATTGAAACAAAAAAGCTCCAGAAGCCTTTTTTTTTTAGCCTTGGAATGGAATAGCTGTGAAAAATGTGCTGTTTAATCATAAAGTCTCAGGTTGCTGCCGATACCACTGCACCCTAGGGGAAGAGGGCGTCTGCCTGGTTTATTTCTTTTTCTTCTCCCATGGTTTCTTTTGTTCAATATCCCAAAGGAAGTGAATGCTCTTCAGGGTGATTTCTGCTGAACAGGGAGAAATATTTTCTAAGGGAGTGCTGGGCAGCGCTGCAAGCAGTTTTGGCCGTGGATGGATGGGATGCTCCTCAGCAGGCAGGATCAGGCTGGGATGTGGAGGGGTGATGCAGAGTGTGCTGTAAAATCCCAAGCAGGGAGCACTGCCACAGTGTTTTGGGTTGCGTGCAGCAGCCAAGCTTTTCCTGGCTCTGTGCCCAGTCAGGAAAGCAGCGGATATGCCTTCACAGCAGTGCAGGGAAATGGCAGTGGTTCTGGGAAGTGGGGCTTGTTTCGCTTTGGTTTCTGAGAAACCATGTGCTTTAGGTTCCAGCGACAGAAACAGGTGACGGCATCCTCTACCCGCCCAGCCATTCAGGATCCGGCAGTGCTGACTGACCGCAGAGCTTGTTGATGCCCTAGTCACAGGCATTGCAGAGCTGCCCAGGATTTCTTCTCTGTGAAAGTTCATTAAGTTTAACGTTTAATATAAATAAACCTGTTGCCTATTTGTTCGGCAGCAGGGCTTAACTCCCAGCTCAGCAGATATGCCTGTTGTACAGGATGGCTGGAAGGGGGTTGGCAGCTATAATTCTTATTTTCCCAGCACCCCCTGTACCATCAGGCAGAGGTTAGAGTCCCCCAGAGCAGGTATTGCCAGCTTTATTGGATGCTTAGCTTGAGATGCTGACACTCAGTGCTGCTTTTTCAGAGATGACAAACATCAGCATCTGCTCCATGCTCACTATCTGGGGTTATCAACATTACAAGCTCATCAAAACAAGCAAAATTAGGAGCCGTAATCACAGCTGTTGCTGTCAATGTCTGAATGCCAAAGCCCACAGAGCACATGGGTGGGAAAGACCTGGGGCTGACTCAAGCAGCTTTCCCAGCAGCCATCAGACCATAGTTCCCCCTCCTGTTCAGAAAGCAGTGGCAGGCTCTGGTAGAGCTGTGTTGCAATCTGTACCGCTGAAACTACCAAGTCCAAAGATCAAGGAAAAAGCAGGCATTCCCACCTTCTTAGGATCTGGTCACCCAGAATGGCCCTCACACAGTTTAAGAGCAGTACGATCTGACATGATAGAAACTTACACAGGTTTCTGTTGAGAATACTTTTATTTTGCACATAGGATGTTAAATGTGAAAACAAAGGTGATGTATTCAAAATAGTCCAGCTTTTGTACATCATGGGGTATAGTATATATATGGATTAATTCTCTGAATGCTGCTTTAATGATTGACAGCATTAAATAACATGGCTAGCAGTGATTCTAACACAGTCATTACAGCTAATAAAGATGACAGCACTGAGTTTCCATGTAGTGTACCCAGCTAACCAAGTATTTGCATTGGGACAGGCTGGTGCTGAGCCTTAGTGAAGGGGGAAAGTTACAATAAGACCCCAGGTGAGGCAACAGCAGTCACCACATCCCATCATCGGACTGATGCCCAGCCAGTCTTCAAGCAATAGCTACTTTGGAGAAACTCCTCCTGGTTTTATTGCTGAGCATGGAGTTACAGGGTACAGAACACAGCCTGGATCAGCTGGGGTCAGCTGTGCTGGCCGTGTTCCTCTCCCAGCCCTTTGCTCCCCAACTCCCCCCGCTCCAACCTCCTTGCTGCAGGAGTAGAGCAAGAAACAGAGAGGGCCTTGCCACTGTCCAAGCACTGTTCAGCTATTGCTAAAACATTGGTGTGCCATCAACACCGGTTTTGTCACAAATCAGGCGGCAGCATAAGCACTGTTCATATCTGTAATGTTACCCCCTGTCATTTGTATCTACTCAGTCAGTTAGTAAGATCAAACTACACAATGGCTTAATGGAAACAACACTCCCACAGGTTTTAGATACAAGCTCCCAGATTACATTGAGTTACCGCACCACATAGCACCCTTGACTGAGACATGAGCACGTGAATTACACACAATGTATGTAAGTGATGTCCTGAAGAGAACTGAAATCCATTCAGTGTCACCGTTGGCAGAGTTAAACCTGGACTCCAGATGAAGAGAGCTGATATCAGAGGAAGGAAGAATGTGGAAGACATCAGGCTAAAATAAATACTTATAGTCTGGTATATCTGGAAGTTAAGACACCTGTCCAGAAGCTTTGTATCAAACACAAGTAGAGTACAGATGATTATATTGGTGGTATGGACTCTTCAGTGATGCAACAGGGCTAAGCTAGAAGGGCAAGAGATAAAGCAGCAGATAATCCTGCTGTCAGATACAACAGAAGGAGAGGTGTTAGCCTGAAAGGGTGGTTGGTGAATAATGGAAGGAGCCATAGAATCATTGAATCATAGAGAATCAGACTAGCAAACTGTTAATCTGTGCAAGCAGAAGGCTGGATGATGAACTTTATGGTCCATTTGAATTGTCTATTGTTGGGTTATTGTCTCTCACTGAAGCCTTGTTCTCTCTTGAGTTATTGTCCTTTCTGCTCGAGGTACTGAGAATTTACACAGATAAAAAATCAATTGTAATTGTCTGTCTTTGTTTGGAAGTAATGTCAGTACATGTGGCTTTAAATTCAGTAAGCCCAAATTTAATATCTAGCTTCAGCTGGCGCTTCCTCCCGAGCTTTGTGTCTGGCATTGGCACTGTACAGGAGCCAAGGAATTCCATCCCTTCCTCATCTACATACTGAGCATCCTGCTTTTCTGTACAATAGAAAGAAAACTTTGCTTTTGTTTGATCTGCTTCTATTGGATGGAAATAATACTGGGCATCTTCATTTATATTCACTGACTCATCAATTCCAACCAATTTCTTGAAGAGATCTGTACAATAGATATAGCCATCCTTTTCTGAGATCCATTTTTTACTGTGGTCATGGATAGCAGCATCAAATTCCTCAGCTACTGCTACGCCATATGTCTGAGCACTGACTCTTGAGGCAACTATGCATGGATTGACTCCAAATAAAACAGCCCCTTTTACAATGGCCGCTTGGGCATCCAAAGGACAAAGGATATGATAACCCTCACTAAAGGCCTCACTGATCTCATCTCTCAAGATGATGCTAGATGAAAAGCCTCCTACAAGCAAAATGTACTGCACCTTGGCCATCTCAGGCTTGTCAAGAATTACCCTCAAAGTATGAATGATATTTCTGATACTGTAATTAAAAAAGGTCTTCATTTTCTCATACGTAACTATGAATACCCCATCACACCACACAACTCCATTGTGCTTTTTGAAGAAGTGGGAGATGCTCTTCCTGCGCTCTGCCAGTTTGGTCAAGTTGTAGTAGCAGCGTATGTAGACCTCCTCTCTGCTAGCAGAGCATTTCTGTAGACCAAAGTTGTACATCATATGTTGTAATTCAGTAGGGTGTTTCTCTTCATATTCATTCCATACACCATCATCAAATATTTCCCTGAGGAAATCAATGAAGTTTTCATCCACTCTGTTGCCTCCCCAGCCACCTCCAGATGCCTTGTGTAATTCCTTCAGGTAATGGTTTTCTTGGATTTCATGTACCGTGATGTCTATTGTGCCACCTACACACACACACACAAACACAAACACAAATGAACTTAGCTGTTTTCTTTAAAGTACACAAGGTCCTTACTTTCCATTGAATATAATCTTACCTTCTGAACTCCTGGTTCACAAGGGTGCTTTTCTGTCACTTTCTTTTCTTGTCCTCACTCCTCCACTATTGCTTGCACACCTCTGGATTTCCTAAATTTATGCACTTGCCTTTACAAGCCTACTCTCTCAGGGTTCCTACAGTAATTGCCGACGAGTTGCTCCCTGCACAAATTCATCTCCTTTCTGATCACAAAAGAAGACTGGCCTCCTCACACAGATAGTCAACTCCTGCCTATATATAAAAGTTCTAAATTCAGATGAGCAGCAGTGCTGAGTCTCTCAGAAACTTGTGGGCCCCTGGAAGACTTTTCAGTATTTGTTCACTATCACCAGACTGCTCTTGGCAGGAAATTCCTGTCACAGTGAAAAAATCTCACACAGGAAACTGGAGAAATTACTAAGAGGTGCTTCACCAAATATTCTTAATGATTTATTCTACAGGGCCCGCTAGCTATCTCTGCTCCATTCACTGGGTGCTGCACATGCTCCTACAGAGGAAGCTGTGAGTTCAGGCAGTAAAAAAGAGCATGTGGGTATGCATTGGTGTCTGACACTGGGACATGGTGCAGACTCATCTGGCTCTTGCTCTGACAGTCTGGCCTGAAGTGCGTGACAGCATGAGACACTCAGTGACTTCCATCTGCCATGGATCGCACCTTTAGCAGTCCTTCCATTCTCTCCCATTTTTCTGCCTAGCCATAAGATCTCATTAAGTGAGAAATAAAAACCCCATGACAAGCACAGTAGTGAAGTCCAAGCTCTGGGACTGCACTGTAGACCTTTGGGAACAATGCCAAAGAGCCATGCTCCATGCCCAGCAAAGATGGCACCTGTTGTTAAACAAGGAAAATTTTACCTCCACAGTCAACAACAATATACTGGATCCCAGGGGAGTCTTCAAACTTCTTCTTGTCACTGCTGGTTGTCATGAACCCTTCCTGTGGAAGCTGTTTGCACCACAGTGATGCAGCCTCTGACTCTAAGGCAATGATCAGCTTCTCAGAGATCATGTCAGAGATAAGTCCTGCCTAAAATCACAAGAGAGAGGTGTCAGTTCAAGGAAAGGTGGTGAGATCACCACTGCACAAATGCCACCTGCTAGGGAGGCTGTTGTCACCCCAGGAGCCCATGCTGGGGTGACAGTTCTTGCACTGGTGGTCTCTGTGGGGCTCATTTCTACACGGTGGTAGGGGGCAAGGGCAGAGCGATTGTTACTGCCAGTCTGGGACATCCTCTCCCACACCACTCCCAACATGGGAGATTTCTCTCCCTGATCAGCTGAAATTTTAAATACAGGTTGTTTGAATGTTGAGGAGTTCCTCTGCCCCAATGGGCAAAGAAAGCTCCAAAGATAATTCAGGGAGGTAGGATAACCCCTGCTTTTACCTCTTTTGCTGCCAGCCGCATGAACTGCCTGGCAGCAGCGCTCCATATGGCTGGGACAGTAATGACCCAGGTGATCTCCTCCTCGCTGTAGACGGTTTCGAAAGAAGCCTCTTGGATGGTGTTCAGGGCATGTTCCTTCAGGTAGCGCAGGCTTTCAGAAAAGACCTTCAGGGCAGGAAGCATCTTTCCATTGCTGGCTTTCAGCCCCATGTCAGATGTGACTTTCTACAAGAAAAGCCTTAAGGTCACCCATTGCAGCCTCAGGACAGACCTGTCCCTTTCACACTGACCACTGAACAACATATGGCACAGAAAGACGGCCTGTCTCCAAACATGAGTAAACTCCCAGCAATACCGTCAGTATCGTGGCTAACTGCAGTTTAATTGGTTTGGTAAGCTACCAAACTGCTTATCCACAACACCTCTGATTCAGTAGGCAAAATACCAATGTGGTTGATAAGTCAGCTGTTTTTCATAGGGCAAATTTTGTACAAACCCTGCAGATCCTCCTGAAGAGCCAGTGCGGAAAGTTGTATTTTCTATGAGACGCTACCATATACATTTCCCTCATGTTTGTATAGAGACTTCAGAGCTCTCTGGTTGTACCTATACTTCTGTGTGTGGCGTTAACAAAATATATGCTGGACAAACATGTAGACAAATAATCCTCTGGTCTGACACAGTTTCTATCTATTGTGTCCTCTTGGTTTATATGTATCCCTAGGTAAATTTGAAGCTTGAGGCAGGTGGCTGCTCTGACACTTTTGGTTTCTCTCACGAGACCAAAACTCCCTCCATCAGTCTCTGGTTGCTTGCTCTGTCTAGAAAGAATGGGAATTGTTGTCTGTGTCCAAAGAAGTTTCAGGAGCCAGCCTTCACTGCATGCCTACACTGCACATGCATTTCTTTGTTTTGCTTCAGCAGCCAGAAAAGGTGGCCCTAAATCACAAGCTTTATCAACTAGATAATCAGCTCCAGTAACCTGGGATCCTTTACAGCCAATGGAGAAAAACAGGCAAGTCCAGGTGCTACCCGTCTCAAATGAGACACAGCCAGGAAAGGTGAGGTGAATCCTGTTCTGTAAGTGCAGCCACTTTAGAGAAAAGGAATCTATATCCATTTTTACTTACAACTTCATTTCCTGTCACTGTTCCTGGCTCAGTTAGAAGCAGGTGATGTAAGGAAGCCATCTACAGATACTTTCTATGGAGATTCAGAAATAAATAGGTATGCATCTGGGAACTGATGCTCCCCTTTCTTGTTGCTGAGCCTTTCTAGTGGTTTCCCAGAGAGGCTGTAGAATCTTCATCCTTGGAGATATTCAAAAGCTGGCCAGACGATAGCACTGAGCAACCAGCTCTAGGTGGCCCTGCTTGAGCAGGGGGATTGGAGAAGATGACCTCCAGAGGTCCTTTTCAACCTCAACCATTCTCTGATTCTGTAATGAAATTTCACCTAACCATTTGCTCTTTGGGTGCAGAGAAATGGGGCTGAAGTAAAATGTCTCTCCAAACCCCTCTGAAAGTGAATGAGAACCCACCGCTCCACAGGTGACACTGCGGCAGACCACATCATTCCCAGCTTTCCTGGGGAGGAAAGTCTTCACAGAGGCCTCCCACCCACTGTGGCATCCAGTTCAACACTCATTGCTTAGCACTGGCGGATGCTAAAAAGCAAACACAAGACTTTATCTGGGGCTGCTCCAGCAGCTGTCCCTGCGCTGTGGGTTACTCCGAGCTTTGGGAGGCCCTGTGGTACCCTGGCTCGCAGGCAAGAAGGCCCTAAGGTAGCCTAATCTCTGACTGAACAAGCAAACCCGGAAGAAGCTGTGAACAATTTTGAACTGGCACAAAGCCTTCAGAGAGCAATGACAGCCGCGACTTGAATCACACGTGCTTGAAGGACAGCCAGCCACCCTTGAACCAGCTTCATCATACCATTTCACGGGAAGGAGAGACAAGCTAGAAGGAGGTAGCTCCCTGCCTCAGTCCTTGACAGGGAACAAGTGAAGTTCCCTGTAATTCCAGTGAGGTGGGCAATTTCAGGACCACCGTAAGGGCTCTTCCCATGGTGATCCTGAAATTGCCATCTCACTTGAACTACAGGAAACTTCACTTTTTCCCTGTCATGGACTGAGGCAGGGAGCCCCAGAAGGTGGCTAGCTCCTCTGCCAAGCTCTGGAACAGGGCAGCTTTTTGGTAGAAACAAATATTTGGCTTCACTGAAGTGTGCAGTTAGGTTTTATTATCTTTAGACAAAGAACAGCATCGTAAAGGAAGGGCCCATGAAGCCTTTGTCTAATTAAGAAAATAATTTCTTCAGTTCCTCAAAATACTCTTTGATTTCCATTCATTCATCCTCATCATCCAGATTTACTCAGCCTTTTTTCACCAATTTATAGAATCATAGGATCATAGAATGGTTAGGGTTGGAAAGGACCTTAAGATCATCTAGTTCCAACCCCCCTGCCATGTGCAGGGACAACTCACACTAGACCACGTTGTCCAAGCTCTGTCCAGCCTGGCCTTGAACGCTGCCAGGGATGCAGCATTCACAACCTCCCTGGGCAATCCATTCCAGTGCCTCACCACCCTCACAGTAAAAAACTTCTTCCTTATATGCAATCTAAACTTCCCCTGTTTAAGTTTTAACCCATTACCCCTTGTCCTATCACTACAGTCTCTGATGAAGAGTCCCTCCTCAGCATCCCTATAGGCCCCCTTCAGATACTGGAAGGCTGCTATGAGGTCTCCATGAAGCCTTTTCTTCTCCAGGCTGAACAGCCCCAACTTTCTCAGCCTATCTTCATATGGGAGGTGCTCCAGCCCCCTGATCATCCTCGTGGCCCTTCTCTGGACTTGTTCTCTGTAACATATGTGTAGCCATGCATCCTGTAATATGTATTGGATGTGTGATTATTATTTTGTTGTCATTTCAACGCTGAATTATTGTTAGAACCATGAAATCCATTGCTGTCAAGGTATGACTCTGTAAGTATTTTTAAATGTTTGCTATTACAGGCCTGTATCTTGTAAGTGATGCATGACGCTCTACCCATTCAGTATGCAGGCACACTTCAGTATAGCCGATGGACACATCAAAAGCACAATGGCTTTGTTATGCAGTTAGGGAAAAAGTATCTTCTGTCCCGGATAACTTATTACAGCACAAACTTTACTCCTGCATTACCACAGATGAGATTTTGAATTAGCTGGAAGCCTGATGCCTTTTTGCTTACACAAGTACAGTTGCTTAAAGCCTTCATGCAAGCAAGCTGTACTGATTGACCAGTATTTTTTCTGTGGTGCACAAGCCTCAACACTTCATTGCCACAGTTGATGTTGCTGGTAATAGTGGCTTTTAATGAGAGACTGAATCATATGCCTATGGCAAGCTCAAGTCCCTCTTTCTATTCTGGGCACTTCAGGATGTAGGAGGCTATTCATGCCTATCTCCAGCAGAGGAAACAGTGGTTGAAGTTAATTTATGGTTTATATGGGCACAGACAACTTTCATTTTGGAGCAAAAAGGCAAGATTAGGCTGGGCTTAAACCACGACACTGTGTGTCTTAAATAATGAGCAGGGCAACTGTCCAATGCACTAGGTATTGACCAAGCTGAAGGTGGTGTTAACATGTGGTGATGTGGGATTGTATTTTCCGTTCAGCATCAGAAAATGGGCATTCACAGAAAAGGATGTGAAATAAATACTGTGTGAGTATAACTTCTCATCTGTACTTCTCTAAAATGGGACTGTGCCTGTTCATTCTTACACTGGCTCTTCTCAGGGATCTCTCATTGGATTTTCAGGCATTGTTCAGCAGAGATGGTAGTTTATCATTAAGTGCACTTTTCCCAGGGTATCTAAAATTCAGCACAACAAGCCTTTTGACAGCAGCATTTGGTACCCAGATGAAGCTGCACAGTTCATTCTTAATTCATCGGGAGCTGGTAGTGTGGCAGTGCAGTCGGGAGGTCCTTGCATTCTGGCAAAGCACTCCCTGGGAGCGCTGGCAAGTGAGACCTCAGTATTTGCATTTATCTTGATACACTGAAACGTTCAACATGATTGCTCTGCATTGCAAAAGCTAAAGATCTCAAAGGGAACAAAAGTAAGCTTTGTCAATGGGTGAGATGTTTTGATTGCAAACATGAGCTTCCCAGAGGTATTGATGTTCTTGAGGCTCCTCTGATGCCTCTGTGTCTGATCCATTCCTTGAACCTACACCGCTCTGGAGATAGCTTCTAACAAGGGCAAGAGGTAGAAATCCTATCAGTAATATCAGTCCCCTGCTTTGTCTCACACAAAATGCTGCTTTGCACATCCAGGCAGCTCAGTGCTAAGCTGCAACACTTCATTTTGCAGTCTACAGGTGGGTTAGCTGTTGCAAGCAATTTGTAGGACGAAACCAATTATAGTAGTTACAGTAGTGGGATGCTGCATGGAAGCTTAAGTACATGGAAAAATTTTCATCAGTTCTGAGGTCTAATAAGAAAGTGGCTTATATTTTTGGTTAGAATAGTATAATATCCTAGCCAATAAGGCAGATTGAATACATGTAAAGGAAATAGTATCGAAATGCTTGGCTGCCTCTGTAGCCCTTTCTGAAACCCACAGAGCTTGTTGATAGTACAGCATTCTAAGAAGAGCTGTTTAACCAAAATTGAGTTTCATCAATTATATGCTGCATTTCCAGATATGTTGGAGAGTGTGTGTGTGTGTGTGTACAGAAATAATGATCACGCTTCCTGCAAATGACACATTCAGCTATTATTTTTCCACCCAAGTCTAGCTCACAGCATACCATTGTTGCAAATCTGCTACAAATGCTTGGCACTGATACTTGATTCAAAGCCTTTCTGGTGCTGATATGTCATTATGAACCCGCTGTGATTATTACTGTGTATCTTTCCACTGCTCTCAGTTGCACAGTGCAATATGAGTGGAGAGGATTGAGTCAGAACTCAGCCTCTAGCCAAGAGAGGATGCTGTGTTACTTGGTGTGACCAAGGAGAGCAATGCCTTAGGGCTAAAAGTGGTCAAGGAGGGAGGCAGACAGATGGTGCGACTGAAAATCGGATCAGCTGGTAGAGGTAGCAGGGTCTTTCCAAAGAGAGACCACAAGTGTTCAGGCCAGGTGGAGCCGTCCCTTGGGAGGAAGGGGCAAAAAAGGCAGTTCTCCAAGAGGCAGATGCTAAGAGAGGCTGGAAAGATGATAGTACCTGTGGCCAGGCCAAGAAGAAACAGTCACCTGAATACTTGGCATAGGATGG
>JANHGB010047766.1:8028-25163 GCA_026283785.1 Coracopsis vasa
GCACACGGAACAGCTGGATTACATCCTGCTGTAGCAGCCAAGAGCCCCAGAGTGCACTGCCGTATATGGACACCAGTTTCATTTTGTACTGTACCGCCTGTGATAAGGAAACACTAGCATTGATGCAATGGCCTTTTACAAAAACAAGAATCTGCCAATGGATGTGATAATGAAGAATACATAAACACCTCATACCTGCAGCAGGAAAGTATTTCCATAGTACATTTCACAGAAATCAACTCTACAAACTCCTCCTGGTGTAAAGGTGTTAACCTCTGGTATCAAAATTAACATACATCCCCAGGAAAGAGTTATTTACTCAGTTAACCTCATTTTGATCAGAAAATGAGTTGCTGCTTCTTGGCCTAAAGCAATCTGCCATTCAACTTGTGAGAAAGGTCAACTGAACAATTTATATTCAAAGACTGTTGGTCCTATGACGTTTTCCATAATGAACTCCACAAAAACAAAGGCTGCTCTATCTGACAGGCCTGAGGTAACAGAAAGACCTGGTAATATTTGTGCAGAATTGATCATGTTTAACTCAAGAAGCAATAAACAAAACCAAAGCTAGTTTTTTGGGGGTTTTTTTTAAGATTATTGTTGTTACTAGTGTTACTATGCCTATTATTCACTCTGTTGTGGTAGCACGCACAGACCCACTCAACATTATGAGATACCAGTCAAGATTAGTATCTCACAATGCTGAATGTTATGTGAGCAGAGGGCAAAACAAAACATCACTCATTAAGAATAAAGATTTCTTGGTTTTTCCCCAAGAATGATGTCACCCAGCCCCAGTATACAAGGTATCAGCTGTAAGTAATGCTGTCTTAATGTTAAAGTGATACAAATCAGTTGGTATAACAAGGGACACTGATACAGGATGCTCCTACCATCTCTGTGTATATTGGCTTTAGGGCTGCTTTGTGCCAGCAGTGCTTACATGAGGGTAAGAATCTGTGTTTATTGGATTTATACCTAACCTTGATTGATTATTTAGTATGATTTTTTCCCTACATTGGTCAACAGTGTTAACTATGCACTGCTTAAAATTAAGATCTACTTCAGCAGCCATGCATGCCATTTTTATCTTTCTCCTCTTCAATCTGAGATAAAAAACATTGTTAAGCAAGTTTACAGTATTCTGCTCTAAACCAGACAAAAATAGGACAATTAAATGTATTCAGCATGTATTAATTCAATTTCCTCTTTTCCGATTAGTCCTGACTGAGCTTCAATAGCAAATTACTTAATAAAATAAGCAACTGGCAAATAATTGCAATGCACAAACCTGCTGATTAGTCTTCTCATTAGTTAAGTCTATTTTGGTAAAGTGAGTTGACTGATTTAGAGCATGAATCAGTTCTGTCATACAAATTCCAGTCATAGTAGAATATCCATACAGTCACATATGCCTCTGAGCTAAATATTTTCTTTCTTACAGCTTTATAATCCTCAGTGACTCTAGAGGAAGAGAAAATAATGTATTCCTTTGAATTCAGTGGGACTGCCTACGCATGAGTAAGAATCACAGGACTAGGAGCCTGATTTAAAGCAAATGAGACCTCACCAAGTAATTACACAACAAACAAACCCCAATTCCATAACAGAAAGCAATCTTAAAATCAGTAAGAAGGAATGTTTTTAGATTAATTATACAATTAAACATTTAATTTTACTTTCTTTATGCAATTACATTATACAGTCAATATACCTATTTAAGTACAAAGTCAGACCATTAAGGTCTGATTCTGCAAACACACCATCAGCAACAGGCAACTTACATTTAGTTTTAATCTAAGTAAGGTTATTAATCTGACTATAAGCATTATAATATGCTCATTTCTAGCACTGCTGCAGCCTTAGCATCCATGGCTGTTCTCAGTGCTCCCTCAGTTGAGAGGGTAAGCATGTGTTTCTAATCCCAAAAAATGAAACATTCAAATCCTTCTGGAGTTATGTTGTCTGTCCTAGGTTTTGCAAAGCCTTAGTTACATATCTTTGTTACACACTGAATATCAAAAATAATGCACGGTTTTATTTCATGCTTAAATACTGCTAGACTTCTTTTTATTCCCAACACAGTTGCTTTTTGTCCTATCACAAAATACAAGGCCTGAATTCCTGCCAAGCAATTACACAGTCCTGCTGTTATTTTTAATTCTAAAATGTAAATAAAGGTATTATGCAGGCCTAGATAATGTTAGATACAGCTACCAAAATGGAAGGGGGAAATAAGAAAGATAAATGAGTCCTATCAAAACCACAATACAATAATCCCAAACAGCTCAATGTATGAATAAATGATCAATCTTCAGCAGTAAAATTTAATAATATGGGGGGGTTTTAATATTAAAATTAAATACCTGAAGAATCCTGGATAAAGTATTCTGAGAAGAATTAGCTGCACATTAATGAGACCTAGAGATGGATTGCTACCTGCATATTAAGGCCTCCCAAGAACCTTTTGCATTTACTGTTTATCCAAAACCGTTCATTGCAATCTCTTTTCTAAGGGAGCACATCTAAATAGCTGTGAGCTCCTTGCACATTTTTAATACATACTGACATAATAGGACATCTAGTGCGGCACTTACACAGGCAGATACAACTGAAGTCAATAGAAAGCAATCTTAAATTCAGACGAACAAGATACATAAATATATATGAACTAGAACAGTGTGACAGGAATACCATTTATTTGCTTTTCCATGCTCTCTGGGTCATTCCTATTTATAAATAGCATGGGGTGTTATTTGTAGTGATACCACACTGTTCACTGAGGTACCCACGGTGCTCTGTGGACATTATCTCAAGTCACATTTGTGAAGCAGAGGCTAAAGTAGGAGGTACTGAAAGGCAAACTCCTGTAGCCCAACAAAGGTGAAGAGAGGTGAGAATGTATTGCCTTTCGAAGCAAAAAGAAGAGCAGAGGTGGTTTTTTGCCATTAGGAAAAGAAAGAAAAAGACGTGGTTTTAAACTTCTTTTCTCCCTGTTTTCATGCTTTCTTTGTCTCACAGATGGAAAAAGTGGAGCAGAAAATTGCTTCGCCCAAAGCCACACACTGGCAGAATTGAACTAGCGGACAGCAACAGCATTGGTTTAAATAGGAAATGTGCCATACATTCATACTATTCAGGCTATTCTAACTGCTGTTCCTTTCTCTTCTCCACATATACAATTTACTTTTCAACTGTAGTTGCACAGCACTTCTGGTAGCAGAATCTTGTAGGAATTCCCAAGTTTTTAGTTTAATTCAAGGAACTTCAAGAAAAGAAGAAGGAATATGAGATACCAAGCTCGCTGAATTCTTAAGGGAGTCTCAAATTTTGGGTGCTCTCCTAAGAAGGAGATTGAGGAAGCAGCTCTGACTTCTGTTCTCACCCAGCAGTTGTGACCCTGATTTCTAAAGTAGCTGTGGCTCTCACAGAATTCAGCCTCACTGTGCTCTGCAGTACACCAAACATAGTGATAGTCATTGTTTTGCTCAATGTACAGCCTTAAGTAATGACACACTGGAAAAAACTGAATACCCATTTATTAGATGAGAATTGAGGTGCAAAGAAGTTAAGAAATTAAGCCAGTCACAGAGGGGTTTGGTGATAGACCTCAGATAATGCCTGTGGATTTCTGGAGACCTCCATAGCATACTGCCATGCCAGAAGACAAACAGAGTGTGTTTGAAGGAGACGATGTAGTGAAGTATAGACTATGAGAGACTAAAAGCAGAAAATGATGGAAGCTTAAAGAATTCATACCTCCTTCTCCAAAGAAGTTGTTTTTACACCAGAGGTTCACCGGATTGTACTTTTAATTCTGTGAGAGACTGATCTGAAATCAGACTCCACTGTCCATTGTCTCAAAGATTGGTCTGAGAAGCTGAGATGGGACTCCATCATCCACTGCCTGAGGGATGAGTGGGAAAGAGCTGAGATAACACCCTTCCATTGTCTCAAGGATTCGTGTGAGGAATTGAAATGGGACTGCATTGACCATTGTCTCAGAGATGGGTGGGAGGGGTTGAGATAAGACTCTTCCATCCATTGCCTGGGAGAAGGGAGTGAGGAGCTGAGCTGGGAATCCACCATCCATTGCATGAGGGATGAATGAGAAAGAGCTGATAAGACTCTTCCATCCATTACCTCGAGGATTTCTGTGAGGAACTGCTGTCCATTATCCCAAGAATTGCTGCAGACACCTGTGTGCGTGCAGACACGTGCAGTTGGCTGCAAGACCAGCAAAACTGGTCCACCAGAACAGGAATATAAAAGAGGGAGTAAAACATTGCCAAAATGGGTACCTTCAATGGGACTCCAGAAGGACGCTTCCACAAGGACACCCACTACCGACGGACTCTAGGGGGATACTCTGCTCCAATACTACGAGACTATGAACCCTGAAGAACTCCCACCACCAACGACGATGACAACAGATCCGCGGGACACCACTGGATCCACAGTGGTGACTCTTTCTCTCTCTGCACCCCGAATTCTTGCTTTATTTTCTACCTTTTTTCCAATCTGTCCTGTCGCTATCCCCTTTATTACAATAACTTCCCTTTTTTACAACTTTTTGTAATTTGTAATAAACAAACTGTCCAATTACGGTACTTGACCTCGTTTGTGTCTTAATTTCACTCTTGGGATCATGAACTGAACCAGGGTCTGGCACTGGGTTTTTTCTCCAGTCGGTCCCTGACAAATCCAAACAGATGGCTCAGACTGATGGAACTGAGTCTTCTCAAGGAGTAGTGGTTGCTTTGAGTCACAATGAAGAAAGAAACTTTTGTGCAGCTTTTGTGGTAAACGAGATCAGACATCACAGATGCGTTAAAGGACCTGGTGAAAACCACCACAAAGGCTGGCTAATATCTAGCAGCCCATGAAGCAGGTGCCATTTCAACATGGGGAAGCAACTGTCTTTAGGAGCTGTTACAGACAAAATCTTGTTATGAGCAAAAAGAAACCCACCTTACATGTAAAGTCACAATAAAATTAAAAAAAAAATAATCTGATTATTGCAGAAAAATAAAGCAATTGTATAGAAAGTTTCAGCAATACTACAGCTAAAGGTGTTATGCATGCACTATCTAGTACCTACCCCTTCTCCTGGTGTCTTGCCTATCCTTTCACCTCCTTATGGCTTCCATCTGATGGAGTGCACATAGTAGATCATCAGCATCCAGAGTCCTGTGCTTGCAAGAGTATGATGTTAATGTTCATGATTTCCTCTTCTTTTTTTCCTCTCTTGGAAATAGCTTTCACTTGGGGCTATTTTTAAATGTTTCCTAATGAAGTTATACACCTTCCTTTTTCACTAGTCTGCAACTATGTATTTTATTTATCTTAAATACTTATTTTCTTCTCTTTTTACCCCTAAGGCTAGCTTTGTCCAGCTCCAGGTCTGTATTTCTTTCACTGACCACTAGAAAGTTTTTTATAGCCTCAGGGTCTCCAGCACCAGCCTGTGCCCCATCTCTTACTGTCCCATGTCTATACTCCACACTGCAGCTGGTGTCTTCACTGCTCAAGGTTGCTGCTGTTGTAACAAGCCTTCATTTCTGTACACTGTAATGTTGTTAGTCATAAATATATCATCCTATACAGAATAACTATTTGTTATTAATATCTGTATAAAACCTGTGGTTACACAATACAAAGCAAAAGTAAACTAAATTAGCTATAGAGCCCTGTCATTAGAAAAAATTGATGTTACAGCTAAATCAAGTAAAACCAAAGCCACAAGAAGATCAGAGAAAGTTCAGGCAAAGCACATGTGATAAGCCTCCATTCTCAGGTCTTGTAAACTCAGGACAAAGCCTGTGAACTGTTACTAGCAATGGTAATACAGCGGCACCATTGTTAACCAGTATTACTGGGCTACCTGCTATTACCTTCCAATTATGGATTAATATTTGTATGTTGCACATTGTACTAGAAACAGAGATAAATATTTCCAAAAAGGGCATGGGAAGGAAGTGGAAATAATGCTGACTAGAAAACAAGCTATTGCACCTGAACTCGTTAGTTTTATGAGCACAGTCCATAGTCCACACACACTCAGCGTAGACACACTGGGTGTGTACACTGCAAACAAGGTCACAAAATCCCCAATACAATAATTATGTGTGAGAGCGGAACTGGGGGTCACACCAGAATAGCAGAATGATGACTCCTGATTTTATAGCTTACTTCAACAAAGTGGGGAATAATAAGCTTTTTCCAATAGATATTCTCTAAGTATAGCACAGGATACTTACTTGAGCTTTTGTCTTGTCACAGAATAGCAGCTATTTAAAGCACTGTCAGGTCATCTACTTAAAGCACATATTCATGTCAGAAAGCAATGAGCATTTGGCTTTGAAAAAAGAATTTTAATCAATTTTTTCATCAGTACGGTCCATCACTTTATTCAGAAATAGCTTCTTTCAGTAAATGGGTTGTGAATCAATAGTAGATATAAATAAAGCAGTACAAAGGGCACATCATTCAACAAGCTGCCAATCGTTGGAGCACAAGATGATAGAAATCAGTATTCCAAGATGGATACACAAATAAATCAGAAACAGAAAGATATACACAAAGATGCCACCTTTTTACAGAAACTCCAGTTCTGTCTTGTGTCAAGAACCACTGAATTATACATAAGTTTGTATGTGTTTTAAATGAGAGATCAGTACAAGATGGAGTTTGAGCTGAAGTCTGTTTTTCACTAACCATTTTCAAGCTCATCCCTCTTGCAGAGTTCTTGAAATACAGAGACTAAATTGCCAGGCTGCCAAAGACCTTTCTGGAGCTAGGGAACCAAACAAAACCCAAAAACCTGCAGACTTTGTATTATTCCTCAAAGGACCAATTCTTGAGATATACTGGCTACCCACAATTCCTGTAAGGTGAAAAGTGGTGTTACTCAGCACTTTTTAAGATTTAGCCTCCAACAGAAAGAGGAATAAAAAGAGTTTTTTCAAGCACAGGGATCATACTGATTTGTATTAGTTATTCACATCAGGACAATCTTATTTAGATGTTGCTAGTAAGAGCTTAGAACATGACTCTTATTGTGTCTATCACAACTGTTAATTACTAATTAATATGTCATTTGGGACCTAGCTAATATTTTCAGGCCATTTGTGTGAACAGTTGTTTTCAACTGTGAGAGTGCCAGTTGCCAAGAATTCAGTATCCTTAGGTATTTCATAATTATTAAACTATGTTAATCTGAAAAATCTTACTTCTGTGATCAAAACTGAGCTCTGCATTTGTTAAAAGTGATTCTCGTGGCACAGGTTCAGCCTGCAGGTTACACATCCAGTCATGGTTTAAAAAAACCCAAACAAAGATAAGGACAGAATATTTTTAACTACTGACCTGCAGTTAATTGCACAAGCTGTCATGCTCACTAACCATGAGTTTTTACATATTTTCCAAAGTATTGATTATTGAAATGGGAATTCTGCATAATTACTGCAAAGCACAGAATTGTCTAATTTCACTTTGAACCCTTCTAAATTACTGACCTCACAAAACATAGTGCTGCAGTAAAAGAGAAACTTGACTCATAGGACGAATGCACTTCAAGTAGTTTTGAATTTGCCACATTTCAATGTAGCTGTTCCATTCTTACTGCCTCACAAGACAGAATTTCCCATTATATCTTCTTAACGCTATCTGTTAGTGATAGTTATGACAGTACTGCATAGTGGGTCAGCCGGGAATGGCGCCCCAAACATGCAAACACTGTATATAAAAGAAATATAAGCTACTCTCTGCCTGGCAGATTCAACAGACAAAAAGCTGGAAGGAAGCAATAGGGGCAGAGGGAACAACAAGGCGGCAGCATGCATCGTGCCATTTTTATTTTTGCTTTCATGTGAGTATTTCAGTCATTTCCTGAGGCTCTGTTATGAAAGAATTGAGTAGACAAGATGACCAAGGTGACAAAGACACAGACCAAACTATAGCAAGCAGCCTATGAAAACACATCAGAGGAGATTTCAGAGTGCAGACTTCAAGAAGGCAATTCAGTGGTACTGCCTTGACTTCAGTTTCTAGAGGCACCTCGCTTTTTCTTCTTTGTATAGCCCATGCTCAGTGCTTAAATGTCCCACCCCTAAACACTCTGGATGAGGGGAATGGACTTTCTTATTTAATACCTACTCTCTAATAGGCTAAAAATTCAATGAATTTGTGCTTTCAATATAGTTGCTAGCTAGGAAGTGTTGCTATTTGATAGATAGGAAACAGAAAGGCAAAAATTGTCTGACTAAGGAAATCTGGGAACAGGTAAGTACATCTACAGCATTCTTTTATTTTTTTTAATCTATAAACTGTGCATCCTCAAGTGTACTTTACAATAGCTAATACATGTAAAACTTTTGCCATTATTTTTGTAGTAAGAAACGTATGCATTAACTTATTTTAGTTAATAAAGCCTTCCAAACTATCCAGCTTCACTGGATCAATATTACCAATTATTTTGACCACACTTCAGATGAATATGGGCATAAACCAAATAACTCATTGCTGCAAAGCAGTCTTAAGCATCTATTTAATGAGACTGGCAACACCAGTACTGGAAGAGTGAAAGTCTTTCTTACATTGTATCTTCCAAATCATTTAAGTACATTAATGCTTAGAAATTATAGATTTAAAAAAAAAAGAAAGAAGACAACATTTGCCAGCCAGTACTGTATCCAGGATATCATTTATTTCTTTCAAAATTCAATCAGATGAGTGTAAGGTCCATTTGTATCCAGTTTTAACACCTGCCTGTTTCCATACGTGCCGTGCTTGACGCAAACACCTGCCTCTGCACATCTGGTGCTGGCAGACAGTTCTTTTTCACACAAAGTCACAAACTGAGAATAAAGTTCTAGACCTTTTTCTTTTTCAATGTTTGCATGGTACTGCATCTTCTTTCCCTTCAGTTTACCGCCTAGAGTAGCTTGTGGTATGATTAGCACATCGCCTGGTAAATCAAGAACAGAAACGTACTCGCCGCTTTCATTTTCACTTAATTTAACACTCAACAGCATATTGACTGCAAGAAAAATAAAGTAAGAGTTAGTGTAACTGAACCAAATTAAAGAGCACCTAATAAAACATCATAAACAAGATATAACAAATATTGTGATGTGTGACAAATTATTAGAGTAACAGGAACTGCTTATTAATGAAATGAAACATAGTTGGTAAACACTATCAACCAGCTAAGATGTCTGAGTATTGTGAAGAATGTCAAGGATATTTATATTAATATGATACGACTAAAGACTTGTATTTTGGTTGTCTGAAATCCTGAAGTTGATTCTAGTTGGACACCCCCAGAGGAACCCAGGATCCAATTAGTGACCCTAACTTAACTACCGGATACTCAAATAGGCAACATTTGCACAACACTACACACTGTAGGAGATAACACCATCTTAAGTGCACTTTGGAGAAGTTTCTGCCAGAGGGTCTTTTCATTCTGCTTGCAGTAGTTCCCAGCAGGATCCAGCACTGATCTGGGCTGAAGCCACAGCTCTGCAGTTTTGTCTCAAGTGGACTGAGTGTCCTTCAGCACTCCACTGTGAGACAAATGGGTGCCAGCTTGTCTTTTCAGAGAGGAAATGGGCAGAAATGTCAAAGATGCAATTTGGTCCATAAGCCAGAATATATAAACTTGCAAACAAAATTGCTGCATTTACTAACATATTTTCCAATGTATATATGTTTGTATAAGAAATCAAATCATTCCCCAAAAACTTCCTCCAACTCTGTAAAAGCTAGGAGGATACTAGTCATGCCTCCAAACCCATAAAAGTTTAATGTTGTTGGAACCAAGAAGAGCTGAATTGTGATTCTGGAAGCAAAATCAGCCATTTAAACAGTTTCAGAATATATTTAGGAAAAAATATTTTATAAGACAAACACTTAAGGAGGATAGTTGTAGGTGAATATCCTAATAGGAAACAACTTTTTCTGGCCTGTTTCAGCTGCCAGACAGCTGGAAAGGTCATTATTCTCAAGTAAAGTAACACTCTCATGAAACCCTCACAAGCACAAAAGCAATTTTCATATCACAGTTTTAAATACACTCAAAGATTTCAACTTAGTTTAGCATCACAGAAAGACTCTGCCCTCTAAGACCAAGATCCCCAGCAGCTGCTCTCAGCATTTTTAATAGCACCCGTGCTGTTGCACAGGCTGTGTGCACTGCCAGGTCTTTCTGCTGGTTCCAGTCAGTAGACCAAAATAGACTATTGTTACTTGACCTTTTGAAAAACCACTAATATCTGACAGTCACAGAAAAGGGGCACTTTTATCTGGAATACGTGGCATCATGGAATTTCCCAGGTGATGCAGTGCTACTGATGGAGGAAAGGAGGGAGAGGAATTAAATACAAGTAAAGAAGAAAACAAAACCAACCAAAACTTCAAGCTGAAACAACACTGGGTGAAGACAGAAATCGCTACCATTTGATCTTATCCACAGCATCTTCTCTGCTTTGATGTAGATGTTAAAGTGCATGTGGAGAAGAGGGAAAGAACTGCAGATATTGCTGTTATCACTTCTTAACCAGAAAACTGCACTTAAAATGCTAACTGTATATAGTATCACTGGAAGGAGACGGGAAGGACACTGTTTAGTTATCCACCCAACTCCCTCTACTGGCTATAATTTTAAATATCCTGCACCTACAATGAGATCAGTGTTAAAATACTTTTCAAATCAAGCCATGAATTATTTAAAAACAGTTTTCTCTAAACTGAGATCTGTCCTGGGCTGAACCTGCTGCCTGATACATGTAATATGTCAAACGGCAGGTGCCACACTTTCTTTGCTAGAATGTTACCATCATAGGAATTGACTTTCTAAATGACAGGTTGATCATGAGCAGATGGACAGAGTGAAAATTACGGACAATTGTCAAAAGAAACAAGACCAAGCAAACTGTTCTTTCAGCCAGGTGATTGATTTGGAATGATGCTATCTGATGGCTTTTTGACTTCTTGTCCAAATGGTTGCCGCCTTCTCTGCCTCTACTGCTCTTCTTTTTCAACAATACAAGAATTGATAAGGATTATATCATACCAATTTTTGGAACAAGATCCTCATCAGCACCTTTGAAGAAGCATATGTAGATAACAAGCCCCCTCTGGATCTACAAAAGATTACAGAAAACTATGTCAATGTTTCTCATTGTCCAACATCCACACTTATCATTAAAACTAGTATCAAAAATAGCAAAACTGCACAAGAAAAGCTTCTGAGAGCAGTTTTAGTTATCTAGCATAACTTCAGACATCAAGTTTATGCACCACACTGTGGAAGCTTATGAGATATATGCTGATTGTCTGCACAATGCTCCTACATACAATTAAGCCAATTTATTAGCTCCATGTAAAGCCAAATTTAGTTGGAATATACAATGGACAGTATTAACATAGACGAAGTGACAAGACGAATTACAGTACTTAAATCCAGCAAAGGAAATAATTTAAGCTTTTTCCTATCAAATATAAAATAATTTTCAGTGTGAATTACAAGTTTATTTCCTATCATGAAACATGACAAACACCACAGGACTTGTCAGTGAACTGAACTATATTTTGATGTCAAAAGTAATCTAGGACAGGATAATTCTGAAGAAAACATTGAGTCTGTTAATTAAAGATTGAAACATGATGACCAACTTAAATCTGATGACCAACAACTGAAGTTGTTCAGAATATTATTTAATGGTGGGTAAAATATTTTTTGTGAAATGTGACCTTTCCCCTGATTTGTATAAAGTATATTCTACTTCTTTAGCAGTCAGAGGGATTACTTGTAAGAAATACTGATTTGAGGGAAGAATTAGGTCTGTACTGAGGAGAAAGCACAAGGAAATTCTTGTGTAGCTTTCCCACTTTCTTGGTTAGTTCACAAGGACTGTATGCAACAACCTCTGCTTTATTAAGATAAACTTACAGGCTCTGCAGCCAACAGCAATTATGTTTCATGCACAGGTATACCTGAATGGTTTAACTTCTTCAGGACAAAAAAAGAAAGGCATACAATATCCACAGGCATGTAGTATCTAAAGAAATCCTCAGCACTGCTTTGTCAAGAATGAGTGTCTTTATATTTTCGTTAGAAGAAAGATAAATGTCAACTTATGAAATGTCACCTAAGAGATGCTAAGTAGGTTGGGGCAGGAAGGAGTCACTAATATAGACATTATCAAAGCAAAATGATAAGAAACGTGGATAGTTTCTGAAAAATACCTTTATTATTTTTCTTCTCTTTTCTTTATTTTTCCTTTCCCCTTTTCTTTAAAAGATAAAGGTTTTAGGTGAAAAAAGCTCAGCTATACACATGAGATTTTATCCCTTTGTTAGTGCAGAGATTAAACAAAATGCTCAAGGCAATGACTGAAAAGAGCTATGTCCTCTCAACTATTTTTCTGGTAACTAACTTCTGGAAAAAAGAGGCTGCTCTTTGTAGCCAAAACGTCACATGCTGAGAACTTTCAAAAGCTTTAAATGGCTCCTTTCAAAACTCATTTTGACCTCTGCACAATATTATACATGTTCCCAAATGACTGTCATATTTCATAAACACTGTAAGAAATTTGATGGCCTGAACCTCAAATGACATTTCAAACCATCTGTTCGAATAAAGGAGAGAAATGCAGGCTGCCAAAAGTGAAATATCCTACATGCTTAGCTAAATATTCATTCAACAAACAGACCAGCATCAGGGTATTAACGGAGAATAACAAGGTACATATACCTACTAATAAAAATATTTGTGATAAAATAGGCCAAGCACATTTACACTGTATATACCTGACACTGAATTAGAACTGACTTCATTTAATAGCACACATCACAGAGAATCATTCTATTTGAGAATTGTGACTGATGTTTGCAGTCTCACATGCAGAAGTAACAATATTCTGCAAGCAGTTCATTAAAAAAGACAAAAAAGTAAATAAAGTAACATCTGCAAGTCCTAAGACCAGACAGGTAAAGAGTAAGTAAAAACACTCATAATTTTTCCAGCCTCCATCATAATTTGATGCCTATTTTTGAACATATTTTTTATCACAAGATGAGACATAATATTAAGGGGAATTAGAGGGACAGGAGGTCAGATGGGAAAAAAAATAATTCATGGACAAGTTAAAGATGCTAGAGGATGTTTCTATTTGTATCGCATGCTTATGATTTTCTACAACACTTTCAACCCTGTTATAGTTGAAAACTATTCGGCTATTTGTATGTTGAAACTTATAGCTTCAGCTATAGCTGAAAACTGTCTGAACACATGTGCAAACATGTTTCTACCTCTTATTATGTCTTACTTTTTTGTTCTTTAGTTTTTTTAATTGAATAGAAGATGTAAAATTGAATACAATTTCAAGAGCTAACCTAGTAATAATAATGCATGTCAGTCCTCTGATCTTGTATCAGTGTTTCAGGTGCCCTAAGACTACTGCTTGTTGTCAGTGTAAGGAATGGGAATGTATAAATCTTTTGAACCAAAGCAAAAACATTGCTTTTGCTGGAGGTCACAAAATCATAGAATAGTTAGGGCTGGAAAGGACCTTATGATCATCTAGTTCCGACCCCCCTGCCATGGGCAGGGACACTGTAACCTGTCAAAAGTCTAGCTGACTGCTCTTCACAGCTATATTTAACCCAGGAAAAATTAAGCAAAATAACACAAATAAGAAAGTCATAAATTCAACATGCTGATGTGCAAAGAGCCACTGCAAGGAACTGATGTAGCCACGGGCAGGTGCTTGGCCAGGGAAACTGTGCTTTGTGTGGATTTACTGTTACCAGTAAAATGCCTACATAAATAAACCAGCAAAGCAAGTTACTTTGCAACACTAGCATTTATTATACAACTGTCCTAAGTAATCATCAGGCCAGGGAACCTGCATCATGAAGGGATGAAGTCCCCAGCCCCTGAAGCCATACAGCCAGCCTTAGCAATGCTGCCACCAAACACTGCTTTTTAGCTTTTACAGGAAAAACAAAGAGCTAACTCCTTCCTCACCCTCCTTAGTAAATATATCAATTTGAATTTTGCAGGATTTCATTAGCAAACCCCAAATATATTCTGCAAAACTACCCTTTTTTTCCCCCCACCCCAGGAAAATGTAATGCAACTGATAGTGGAAACTGAGACACTCTGCAATCCTTAGGAAGCCAGTTTATGAAACTAAATTATATAACGCATTCTTTGACATTTCCATTTCATGTTCAGGTTTGCTACCCTGTGAGAAGATTTCTTCTTATTTCATACATCCAGCTGCAGCGAAGAGAGATTACATCAACTACCGCAGGTCACAAAACAAGTCTGTGCCTGGTACCTTGCACTTCTTTTTGCTGTCTTAACCAGAAAACAAATCAAGGGAAAGAAGATAAGGGAAAAAGAGTTTCCATTGCGTAAAGCATAGGCACTTACACTTTTTAGCTGAATATTCATTTTACATTTCTTTTGTCCCATAGTTGTGAAATACACCAAATCTCACCTTTTTTCTCTCCTGCCTTTAAAAGGAGAATTCCCTTTTTTTTCTCCCTAAGTACTTTGCTGTGTACATAAACCTTTTATGGATGCTATCTAACCAACATTTCTCCATAAACAAGACACCCCATCCCCAGTAATCCTCAACAGGGCAGAAAAACTCAATCATGAAAACACAATGAAGGCAGTGATTCATGTATAGGTATAAAGTACACTCAAACCTTTTTCCAGATAAAGAACTTCGACTCTGAAGTTCTTAAAGTACCTACAGGGGTCTCTTACAACCCAGAAGCTATTCAAAGCTACCTACATAACGTGTTATTTATAGCATACTAGAAATTTCTCAAGGTGAGGACCTACTTTTAAGTTGTTACAGATCATCAGGAAACACTTGTTTATGTAAATAATGGTTTATTAGGTCTGTTGTTTGGTTTTTGGTTGTGGTTTTGTTTTTTTTTTTTTTTTTTGCATTGACATGCATATATAGGGAGCAACATTACAGAAAACCAGCAGCAATGATTCCTTCCAGTGACCTCTAAAGGAGTCATACTAAAGAAAATTGGAACTTTGCATAGGGCTTTTTTTTCCTGCATGGTGAGTTCTTGTTAAAACAGATTTCTCTTAATGGGCACCTGGTGCCCAGGAAAGATTACCAAGTACCCCATGACAAATATTAGTAAGGTTCATGTCTGCAAAGTATCTGCTGCTGAGACCACCCAAGTCTCTTGCAGATTCCTTTAGTGCCATCTATTACTTACGCTGTGATTTTGGTTAAGCCATTTAAAACTTCACAGAAGAGATATATACAGAATAACCTCCTTGCAACAGAATTACTCATCCTATCTCTAAACCATAACATATGCCTCTTTTCAGACAGTTTAAAAGACAGCCAGAAAAATGACATTTCTGCTTTTGTTTACTAGATCTACAATTACTTCTGAGATTAGCAAGCTAGAAATAGGATATTTCTCCTCTAGTTAATTTATGCTGTGCTGAGCAACTTTTGCTATAATTAACCTTACACCGAGAAGCTAATGATGCAATACACACAGATGTACTTCAGCCAAACATAGTATCTGTGAGATGACACATATCTCCTCTGAGTAAAACGCTCTGGTTTCCCAAGCCATGATGCAGAAACTAGGTCTTACGGATCCACCTGCCTCTTCTGAACGAGGACAGAAATGTTTTAAGAACAATGTGAAAGTCAAACAGTGGAAACACCTAGACCAACTTTTTTTAAAACTCTCTTCAGATTTGTTGAATGAACTCATAAGCTCATAAACTCACTAGAATTCTTACTTTTTAAATGTGAGTGACTATATTTAGCCCCTTCTAGTTGTAGTAGACTTTAAAAAGGACAAAAAAACAACACCAAAAAAAAGCCAAGGGGTAAACATTTGACACCTTCATAGATGAGTTATTCTAGTGCAGGTAACCCATAAACAGTGACAACTACAGCAGGGCAGTGCATCCCAAAGGGCAGTCTCCATGCTTTGGTAAACAGCCCTGGTCTGTATGCACAGCACATAGCCCAGGGAGTCTGCAGACCTTCCTACCTCTCCCAACAGAAGACTATGGGAGGAAAAGAGGGAAATTATGATGTTTCCCTTTAGCTGTGTGCAGATTTATGTCCTAAATTTAACTTTTGGTTAGTGGTCTAGAAAAAAAAGTAAATTATAACTACTGTTGCCACAGCCCTGTTGCTGTACCTGCCCTTTCTTCTCCACATGTACACAACCACACAATTAACAAAGTACACGGCTGAGCCAATCAGCCAAGTTCGCAGTGCGTCTGTGAAAATGTGTTTACGAAAGGGCAGATAATGGCAACGAAGGCACAAGGTTAGGGGGGAAGGAGGTGTTTTGTGATGGCGCAGCTGTGCTCTTCTGGAGGCCCCAAACTGGATCATAGGGGAAGAATGAGGAGTAGCAATGAGAAACCTCTGAGCACTGACCTCATGTGCTGCTTGTTGCTCCACTGAAGGGACCGACTGTAAACTCTGACAGTAACAAGGGGTTAAGGAGAGGGGTCTGGAATGGGAACTAGGGAGGGAATAGAAGTGTCTGAAGTGAAGCTTAGCCTGGAAAAGGAGGAGGGATTTTTCTTCAAATGACGAAATATTTGTGAGTTGTTGGTTTGGGGTTTTTTCAATATTCAAATCACTAATTAAATTTATTAAACTGTCAATGAATTAATTGAATTCCCCAAGTCAAGTCTGTTTTGCCAGTGACAGTAACGGGTAAGTGATTCCCCTGACTTCACTCTGACTCGCTTGTTTTCCTCCTTTCGTTCTTCTCCCACTGTCCCGGCCGGGGTAGGGCAGCGGCCGGGTAGGCGCTCAGCTGCTGGCAGTGGCCAGCTGGCCACCGGGGCTGCTTCCGGAACAACCGGCTCGCTGACAAGCGAAGAGACAGGTTTTGAAGGCACTCACGGACAGCAGCCCAGCCCCGACCGGGATCTCCTGAAACTCCACACGCTTGTTCACCGCCGTCACCGACCTGATCGCGCTAAGGGGAGGCTGGAGCATCGCTCCTGCCGTCGCCACCGAGCACCATCCCCACGGCCCGCGCACTGCGGCCTCGGCCAGCGCCCCCTGCCTCCATCCATGCGCTCGTCGTGCAGC
>JANHGB010047770.1:0-12173 GCA_026283785.1 Coracopsis vasa
GATGGTTGGGATGGGAGGGGTTGGGAGGGGAGGGGATGGGATGGGATGTGGTCGGAGTGATGGCGTTTGCTTTCCCAAGTAACCATTATGTGTGATGGATCCCTGCTGTCCTGGAGGTGCTAATCACCTGCCTGTGATGGGGAGTGGTGAATGAATTCTTTGGTTTGTTTTGCATTGCTTGCATGCCCAGCTGTTGCTTTACCTGTTAAACTGATTTTACCTCAACCCATGAGTTTTCTCAGTTCTACCCTTCTGATTCCCTCTCCAGTCCCACCAGGGGAAAGTGAGCAAGTTGCTGGGTGGTGCTTAGCTGCCGGCTGGGGTTAAACCACAACACTTTTTCAGGGTATTTACAAGCAGACATCAGAATGCCACGGAGCTTAACTTTGATATATATATTTTGGACGCACCTGAGTGCAAGGAGAGGCTTAATACAACTACAGCACATAAGGCAAAATGCTCTACTTCCTTAGTGCTGTTCATGGTGTGCAGTAAGACCAGAAATGAGTTCTATATTCCCCTTCTGGTAATTCCACAGGCACAGGGAGCTCTCAAGAGAAACAGAACCTCAGCGTCACCTTTCCAAAAAGCTCTGGAAACAGTGATGCGAAAGGACAGGGGCACAATGCTTTCTGGTAGTCACCAGCTGACATGGAAGCTATTGCAAACTGGTAAAATTCTCATCTTAGTTTTAGCCTTCATATTGCACCACCACAAATAATGGCAGCTGAGCAATCCTCCTTATTTCCCTTTCTTCGTACCAGAAAGATTTCATCCTTCATCCATCAGGGACAATAACAAAATTTGCTAGAAGTAGATGTGGGCTTCTGATGGTTCACTGAAGTTACAGCTGTGCAATAAAACTAACTAACTTTGAATTTTGTATTCTAAAGATGATTTGGTATGATACAAAAAAGACCCAGTATTGTTTTATGGGCTTCTGAGCACAGTAACTCCATGACATGTGCTAAAATGTTCCATTTTCACCGTCACAATAAATATGTTAGTCCAGTCACTGGCATCCATTACTGAATATGCATAAGACCTTAACAAAATTTACCTTGCTGGAGCCTGATACACTACGTCAGTCAAATCCCAGTGCATTTTATTCAGGATCTGTAAGAAAGGATTCTGTGGTGCATTAGTAGGTTGCTGCCTCTCAGCATGAACAGAAAACTCAGCTGCTGAATAGAATTGCCCTGTCTCATAACAGTCTTGGAAATAAATGTCAGGCATGCATTCATCTGTACTCAAATCTGAATCAATTCATCTAAAGTGGCAACATACCCTTTCACATACACATTCACCTAGAATAAAACACTTTCTGTATGGTACATGAGACTGGGGAAAAAAACAAAAAGGAATTAATTCCATTAATTAATGAATATTCACACATTAATCTTGCTGCCTTGTTTTAAACATCTAATGGAAACAGGCTTCACAGTTGGTGCCACATCTTGGTCTCATGTGACATAAGGAGAAAACAGCTTGATGTACAAATGGAAGTGCAATTAAAGTTAGTTACATCATACTTCAATTTTCAGTAACATGGGAGAATGAATCACACACAATTTACACTGGAAGAGAAACACCACTGAATACAGGTGAAAAATGATGCAACTAAGAAGAAATAAAATGAAGCCTCAGTATCTTTCTAACCAGTTAGGGGTGGAGGAATGATTGTCAATAAGATATACACAGTAGGCTTTTGCATTGTCTTCCAGAAGGATGACTAGCTGCACATTGTGTTGATTTGAATCAGATTCGTCACACATGGTCCCTGAAGCAAACACTCAGCTACATCAGCCACAACTCAGATTTTTTAAAATACAAATAATAAAATTTATTTTTTTTCTGAAGAGATAGACAGTTTGATAGAATCTTCCTTGTATAACTAATGCATTAGCAGATTTTTCTTTTTCATTCTTTTGCTACTTGCTACTGATTCTAATCCTCACTAGCCTCATACAGCTCCTACCAATCATGTTTTAAGGGAAAATATATCCTTATCAATTCATTCAATTTTTCAATGTATTTATTACAAAATTATATGAATGCTAGCTCCTCAAGATTCAGGAGAAATGCCTAAGAGCAAGCACTTTGTTTATACACAACGTGATTAAAACTAAACATAATGCAACTGCTCATAGGTAATCCAATAGCTAAAACAATCTCCACCTCCCTTATGAGAACTGAGAGGCGAATGAAGATTCAAAATGTAAAATGAGCTTCAGATTTACAAATGAAATTATGTGAACTGTTGAGACCTAGTGTAAATACCACTGAATGTTAAGCCAAACAAATAATATTCCCCTCCCCGGAAACAAAACAAAACAAAACAAAACCAAGCAAACAAACAAACAAAAAGAATAAAGTTTTAAATTAATCTCCAAGCATGGGATTAATTCAGTAAAATTACAGCCTAACCTCCCTTCCACCAACTTCAAACATAAACTGCCCAATTCTGCAAAAGACCAACTATCCTCCTTTCACAATGATTACCAATAATGCCTATAATGCTGCCAGGAGTGCTTCTAGGGTTGTTATTTACACCATGTTTTGCAATAAGGAAGTAATCATACTCATAAACAAATACAGAATCAAAATATATTTATTTTGCATTTCAGGGCTAAACACAATAAAACTCTTTTCAGCACAGCTTTTTCTACCACTGGGAGAATTTTAGCTAAATAATAGCTCTTCTCACAGCATTCATGGTCAGTACTGATGGGCAGAGAGACCAGACCTGACTCTTAACTGGACTGTTCAGCTTACCATTAGTTTATTAAGATGGAAATAGCCAAGAACTTACTGTTACAGTTTCTCACACAGCCTGACAGTAGCTGCTGACTCCTCTGCAGGACAGTGAGACAGAGTAATTCCCATTTTAATAGGATTTCAGAGCAGTTTCACATGCAGCCCTAGTACAATTGTTCTGAAATCAAAGAAATAGACCATAAGTGAATCCTTTAGTGTGAAATAGAAGCCTCAGCCCATTCTCCGGACACACTGTGCTAGCAGAGCTAATGCAGTTCCAGTGTGCAAGGGAACAGTCCGAAGAGTGACACCAATGTGTGAAAACATTTGTGTTGGCATTAAGAAAAGTCCTTTCTCTGAAGAGAGCCCAAGCCAAAACAAAATGTTCTCACTGTAGGGTGAATACCCAAGTGGCCTTATGCAAAACACACTTTACAACCATTTGTACCACTCAAGCCTGCTGAGCTCTCCTCCCTGACAGGTGCCCCGACATAGTGTAAAAACACAGGCACACTCTCAAGGGTGCTTCTTACCTTGAACAAGCTTCAGTCCATGATCCCAATTCAGGAAAGGACTTAATGGCACATATCTATGCTTTTTTAAATAAAGCTGGAAACATGACCTTGAGCTATTGATACAGTGATATCTAAGTTATGTTTAAACACTCTCCAGAATAAGTTTCTTCCAGAAGAAAAAAAGGAGAAAGGACAAATCATCAATCCTCCTCCATCCATCCTTTAACAGACAGGGAAGGAGGCTCAGAGAGATAAAGCAACTTGCCAAAGACCAGTCAAGAAGTTTCTGGCAGAGCTGGGCACTAACACTAGATTTGCTGTTAATCAGTTTAGTACTTTAACTCCAAAACATTTTTTTTATTAGGAGAGTAATCAAAAATTACACAGATTATTTAGTACATAACTAAATCTAAATGTTTTACTATGTATCCTATGGCATTCCCATTTTATAATGTTTGGCCCACTGATGACATGGAAAAAACTCCTACAAAATCATTCAAATTAGAGCAAGACTAAGAATTTAAAATCATCACTACTACCTGCAAAATATTACTAAAAATATTGCTATTTAAAAAATTCTAAAATATGATATTAAACATCTGTACTACCATTGTGTCAAGAATCTGAAACATTCTTATCTGTATAGTATCTCAAGTAAACAGAGAACCACATCAAAGGAAATAACTGACAAAATCTTCCAAGTATAAAATTCAGTCTACAGCTGTGCTTTTACTACTCTTTTTTATTCCTTGCAACTTGTTAGTAAGTTTTTGACTTTAAAATTAATTGCTTTAGAACTTGATTCCATTCTTTCTCTTCAAGAAAAAATAGACAAGAATGGTTTCAGGGAAAAATTATTTGCATCTGTAAAATATACCTTTCCCTTCAGCTGGAACCTGTAAAAAGACATTTCCTTTTGCCAGATTTTGCAAGAAAAATGTAACTCTGGCTCAGTTATTTTCATTTTTCTTCTTACCTACTCAACAAGTTCAAATTATACAACTGACAAAACTGAGAGTCCTGTCATCTGAGCTGCATCTCAACTAGTTCAAAGGCAGGTGGGAACAATAGGCATCTTCTAGGACATGTTCAGAGAATCAGAGAAACCTTCACATTTTGCTCTGGAATGTCAGTCTGCCAAAGTTTTAGACAGAATTAAAACGTGCAGGAATAATGTTCTATTTCATCAGATGCATTCAACATTTTTCAACTGAATGGCAGAGATGCTAGCTCAGGATTTCTTCCTTGCTGCCTGCCAAGCAAGTCAGACCTTCAGCCCTTTCTTTTACTTCAGTCTACTTAATGAATGGCAACATGATACAAAATCTCTGATTCAGCTCTGAGCCTGTTTACAACCATCAGCCCAAGAAACACAGTAGATCCTGAGGTTTTTCCTAATAAGCAAAATAAGTCCATCCTTGTCTTTGACACACAGATGTTAGCAGAGAGGCACCATTTTCCCAGGCTACATACAATGGAAGGCTTTTTACGTAACTGGTGAAGCTGCAATGAGCTCCTACCTACCACAGCAGCAAGTTGACATCCATACTGAAACTTCCAACTTTAAAATCACAAGTTATTTACCTCCAAAGAATTATTAGATGTCTAACACAAAATTCAATCGATTTGAAGACACAGATCAGAGAGCTGGCTGAAGATCAGGCCAGGCCATATTCTCAGGTAAAGAGATGTACTAATGAGATAGGTGAAAAATTGTTAAGCTTAACATAATTTCTGACAAAAGTTCATTTCACGCAAACACTTCCAGAATGAGGCATTTTTAACTTCTGTGCTTGAAACATGTCTCAGATCTGTTTGCCATTTTAGAGGACAGGTGAAGAATGACCTAACAGGAGAGCCAAATGGCAAATTGCGTTGTTTTGGCCTCTGAATAGAGGGACGACTAAGTCCTTGTTCCAAGCCAGAGAAAGCAGAGATTCAGACCTTTATTTACCATGATGTACTTTTAGTGTCCGAAATACCTGAATAGTTTCTGTTCTAAGATAGCAGGTTTCCATTTTTGCTCTCATTATTTTTAGAAAATTTCAAAATATCTGAAGTTTTCCCTATGTTAGATCAAGACCAAGATAAGCTCAGTTCAAACGCTATTTTGTGCACTCAGAAACCTTTTCAAACTAGCTCGTAGCTCATTATGCTACACTTAGCCCTGGCTAAGTGATTCCATCGACTTGCGCAGATTTGTGCCGAGTTTCACAATGTCTGATTTAACCTTGATCTCTAAACTACTGTTGGATAGACCTCAGAGCTGCTTCCATTTATTATTTTGTAGCACAAGCAACTATTCCACTATTCAGCATCCATTTAAAATCAATTGCACAGCACCAGTCAGACAGTTATCTAAATATATCTCAGATAGGCAAGGTTCAATTACACTGGAGGAGTGAAGAATACATAGAAAAGATTCATCACCAACTCAGATGGATATCAATAAAAGATGAAATCAACAAGCGACTGCATGAAATGTAAGAATATGAACACATTATGTGAGTTAATTCTGTTGTATTTCATTAAAACCAACTTTTAATCTTCTCTTCACCTTTTTTGTATTGATGAATTGCATGGAGTTGACAAGACAAAATTTTTTAAGTAGTATAAGCCTGTGCACAGAGTCCACTGTCTAGCCCATAATAATCAGTGAGTGGTTTAGCCTTGTTCTTGGCCAAATGGTTCTAATGAGAAACTCTAGCCAACATTCAGACCACTGGAAAATTTTGTCTTGGTTAGCGCCTAGGTGTGGATTTCAGGGTGAACTTCTCCCACGTGGATTTCTCTTCCCCTCTCCCTGGCCCGCCAGAGCAGCCACAGCAGCACTGCAGGTTTCAGGCACAGGTCAGCAGATTGTGTGGCTGGCACGGCAGACCCAGATCTGGCATACAGACTCCCACAGATCAGACATTGGTCAAACCACCCGGCAGCTCACCAAGAATGAATTGAGGAGCACCAGAATAAGGAGATTTTTGTGTGAGCAAACAAATGGGGTTGAAACTCTGATTTCTTTTTTCTTAAGCCAAGCACTCTGAGAGCACACTTAAGAGATGTTGTGTAATACACCAGGAATCTTGACTGGATCTTGGCAACCCACTGGGTATATGATATACCTATCAGATACTAAGAGCAGCTCAAGAGCAATGGAAGAAACATGCTGAAGGAAGACTCCTCATGGTGAAGAACAAGCCAATGGAAACAAAAAGGAGATTAACAGAAAAGCCGAGGACAGGAATGGGTAGAATGGGTATAGGTACCGCTATATCCCTTTCCTCTTATTTCAGCTTCCTTCCAGGAGAATTTTCTTCGGTTTTAGAAGTGTTCAATATATTTATTCTCCCTATTTGATATATGCAAAGACAACTGGAGTTGCAAACCCTTCTTATACTCGAATTTCAACTCTGTGCCACACACACAAATGTAGAAAAGAAAGTAAAAATAAACAACTTCTGGGTTATCTATTGGCAGTCAAAGCCTCAAATCCACCGTATTTCTACAGTGGCTTGATTTGGGTTTGGTTTTGTTCATTTGTTTGTTTTGAACTTAAGAGCAATAGAAAGCTTTTCTTCTAGTATCAAATATATGGAAAGCTTTGGAGCTCTGCATCCAAGCAAGTTTTTAGCGGTGCAAGCATACATTTCATCTTTTATTATTACTATTATTACTACCACTGTTACTATTACAGCTTTTTTTCCAATGCTTTGTTACCTATGTGAGTTCTAGCCTTATCTGCCAAAGAATAATTTATCAGTCCCCTACATGTGGGAAAAGGAGAGGTTTCCTTTTCTTCTTCCTTGAATGTTATCTGATCCAAGACAAAGTATAACACCTGCTGTTTTCTATTAATTACTTATGAATAGAAAAAAGTAACACTATCTTTTATTTTGTATCTCTCTGTGAATAAGCCAGCTAGTTATATTTTTCCATGGAATACAAAATTAGTATGTACACAATAAAATCGAAACAAAATAAGGACCAAGCAAAATCTGCTTTTGTAAGCAAAAGCAGTAGCAAATATAAAAATAGGTCACTCTACAGAGTCTCCTGGTGCTAGAGATATGCAGACAGGCTTCTGAGAGGTGCTGGAAGCTCTGCTGGGGGCAACAGGCAGAGGCAGGGACCGCTCGTGTGATGTTCCCCGCACTGAGGAACTCAGCCCTGTGGCACCTGCACAAGAGCCAGGCTTTGAGCTAATACACCCTCAGGAATGTTCACTGCATGGGATGCTCACCTCCCTACATGGGGCATTTCACAGCGCCCAGCACCCTCTACCAGGAAGGAGGAGAAACAACAGACATTTAATAAGCACACTGCAGGAAGGCCAGAGTCATTCATGGGCTGCAAAAGAAGTTTGACACATTCTGTACCCCATTTTGTCAAAGGAAATGTGTTAGCTCAGCTGTGGATGCAAGCCTGTGCCTCTGCACGCATCCCCCTTCCTTCAGCATGCGCAAACATACTCTGGTGTCCTACTGACATTTGCTGGCACTAAGAGTCCTTGTGACTGACAAATCAGTGCCAGTGAAGTCCTCCCACTGACACATTTACTACAGAAAAATTGCACTTTTGCAGAGAGCTCAGGGCATCCCATAATTTTCCTGTTATAAATTGTAGCCTTGATAGCAGAGACCAGCACAACCATACCAGCATATCTATACCAATGCTATACCAGGCCTAAGGTCCTTCTGCTCCACTCCTCTTTCCCCTTCAGCTTTTATTTGTCTGGATCACAACCTTTCACTTACTCTTATAGCTTCCTACTTCAGCCCTGGTCATCAATTCCCCTGCTGCACAAGCAGGGTCACATGCACTAAGATTTGTTGTGCATGTTACAGGATCCACTGATGATGACACACATGGACTCTAAGAAAGTAATTTGTGTGGAAATGCAAAAATGGACCCAGAGGAGAAGGACAGATAAAAGAGGACAGAAGAGGGGAAAATGCAGAGAGGAGAAGAAAAAACTGCCCAGAGGTCAGCCACTAAGGGCAGCCATGGGGTCCCAGGTGAGTGTCATCCTCTGGACAGTATCACTAGTGGTGACACTGATGAAGAGGAGAAGGGGGGTTTTCTCCTCATCCTAAATGTTTCACTGAGATCCACTCAAATTCCCTATGTATTGCTCCTGCTTATGATGCTGTTTGCACTGACCAGAGTATGCTATTCAGATACAAGTACTGTACATTGACTGATTGTTAGGCTTTTGTCCACATATATTATTAGATAATGTTTATTCAGCATTTGGATGACTATTACCTACTTTGTTGTTCAGAGTGCTTGGTTTCTCTAACATAAACTAAAATCTACAAAACAAGACAGAAAGAAAGAGAGGAAAGAGGGTGATTCTCCAACCAGTGGTAGCTAGTTCCACAAAGCCTGCCATAACAACACTATCAGGATTTGAAGGTACAAGTCCACAAGAATAATACAAGAATAACATCATGAAAACAATAATGGAAAAATGCTGGCACAGAGGCTCCAGCTAACAGCTCAATGGCTTCAAGGGAGCTTGCAAAGCTGCAAGGAGCAGGCTGTTGCTAAGACTAAGGCACATCGGTACCTACAGCACTGTGCAACACCCCGGCAGCACAGCACATCTTTGAAATCCCCACACATCTCCCAGATTTTCTTTCTTATGTGGAGTCAAACCAGAACTATTTTCAGTGTAATCAATATGAATCTATTAATATTTTAGTGATTATAACTATCTCATTGTCTTTCCTAACATAACTTTCAACTCATACAGAGGTAGCAACACGAGAACTAGGCATGGATCTGCAGATTAAAACAGAATTGAACTTTCTGAATTCTGAAGACTACAAATAGAATTTGTACCATCCTATCCTTGAATTAAACTAGTAGGTTCACTATGTTTCTGGTTATTACAGGTAGGGCAGGTTTATATCAGAAAACAAAATCCAAAACAGCAGGGAAATCTCAGCAAGGGGACCGAGGATTGAATGCACATGGTGACTAAATTATCCTTTCATTCTCCGAACTGTTCTCTCTGGATTGCATTAATAACATGCATTAGTTGTGTGCAACAGCACAGAAAAAAATTGAGCCATGTAAATGATCTCTTTATCAGGAAGAGATAGTTGTACTATATAGACAGCAGCAGCTAGACAAATAAACTAAACTGTCAAATAAACAATTTGTGAACTTCATTTTACTTCCAAGGATAAACTCTAATCTCTCCATTTGGATTCTGTCCTCAGCTTCTGTTATAGGCAAGGTAAAATTATCAGTGCTTGTGGTATGTGTAGCCTTGCTGGGCCACTGCTCATGTTTCTCTGAATAGAGAGGGGATTTCAATTTTTAGCATTACAGGGTTAACAGGAGAAGAAAGAGGACAGGAAAATATTCAGAAAGCTCTAGAAAACCCACTGACTGTTCAAGACAACAATCCAAGCAGTTACTTTCTAGCAGAATCTATGATTAAGTGGCTAAGTATATCTATCAACATTGTAGGCTGCCAAATACACTGGGAACCCACCACAGAACCTGAAAGTGAAGATACAGGGCAAGACAAGACAAAGCAGACAAGCCTGAGGACTCTACTTCGGTTACTGAAAAAGTTACAAGTGATTTACTACCACTGGCATGGGAGGGAAGACAGGTCTGCTGCACTGCATCAGGGAGGTGGCCAGCCTGTAGGGTCTCCCCGAGGAAGGGTGAGCCCTGGTGCCAGGCAGAAGGATTTCCTAGGTGCCCACTCACCCCACAGAAAAAGGAAGAGGGGTCAGTGAAGCCCATTCACCGGGAATCATGTCTGTGCTTATCTGTCCCATGCAAAGCACATACCACGCCCCGGCAGCAGGGGCTGTAATGTCAGTTTTCCCCAGGGTGCTCCTTGACTCTTGTGTAGAAGGTGGGTGGCAATGCCAGCACCAGACTGGTGATTAGGACCACCCTGTGTGTCCTATGGGTTTCCTATATTCCCAGCTGTAGGGTCCCGGTGTAATTGAATTCCAGCACACTACTGGGCTGGAAGCGCTATATTTCCTATGTTGCCAGTGGAGAGAGAAAGACACACACATTAGGAAGACTAGATCCTCACTGAATGCTGACGGATTTTCTTTTACCAGTTTCAAGACATTTCCAGATATATTTGAAATATTTAATGTTCATTTCCAAAATGGTGATACTTGTAAATATTGGTCTCCTGGGTTTCTTCTAAACAACCCTAACTAAACCTGCTAAAATGGTATTCTAGCTGATGAAAATGTTTAACCGCTGATAGCTTTTTATTCTCATGAACAATGTATAAACTTCATTTGGAAAAGGAATGAAAAGAAAGAAAAAAAAAAACAGGGCAGAAGAGTAATTTCAGAAAATTGGTAACAAAAAGCAATTTTTTAGCTCCCACAAAGCCCCATATATACAAAAGCATTAGATCACACACTATGGTAATGTACTAATTTGCCCTTTTCAGTTTTACCAGTGGTCAATAACTATTTCAGGTACTTCTAAAAAGTGTGTTTTGTTTGGGTTTTTTTTACAATTTTGAAAATACAATATGTTGTTAACTGAGAAAACGACTTGTGTGGCAACTCTGGGAAAAACAAATAAACAAACAAAAAATCCCAAACAAAACAGTCATTTATTAGAACAAAAATATAGAGAAGGGGACAACAGATTTATATTCAATGAGGCTGTAGCTGCAGTTATGGACAGGACAATCATCCTGCGCTCTAAATTTCACCATTACAAAAGTTTGGTATAAACTAGGAAGTATCACCCAATTAGAAACTTTTATAAAGGAAGACTTGAAAAAGAAAAAACATAAAACTATTTGCAGCAAGCCTCCAGGTCTTACTTAGATGTGCACTCAACTTTGAAGAATCAATCTACACATGGTTCTTGGCCAAACTGTGCTAGTGCTTAAAATGAACAGACTCTTGCTAAAACTGTGTGCTTTAAATTGTCCTGGGTTATCTTCAACTTTTCAGACAACCTCTCACTGCACAGCACCACAGGACTGAATTAGTTTAAAGCACATGACATCCTTCAAGAAGTACAAAGTTACTACCAGAGCCTTGTTTCTGACCCAGAAACTGAGGCTGCCTTTTTGTTACACAACAGATGGTAGCAGGAAATCAACATTAAAGCATGTATCTTACAATTGGCATTTAGCACTGTTTCCCGTTTTAAAATGTTTTTCCTCTAAAAAAATAGAATCAAAGCATTGTAAGAATTGCATTTTTGTATTCTCTTATGGATTTTCAGGTTAAATATCTCAATATATCTGTAAAAGGGTTTTTTCTTCTAAATATCAGGCCTACAAATTCACCCTGGGGAACTGGAAGTCAAGCTGGGCTGTTTCCATCTTAAACGTTAGTACCAGAAATAAATGCTTCACAAGACAAATCTAACTCTCAGTTGTGCTTCTGCAAATTCCCTACTTTTAAATCAAGCTTTTAGTTTTGAACATCACACCAGGTTAATTGTCTTAAACAGTTCTCGGAGCCAATATTTAAAGTTGTTGGAGCTGAGATTGGAGGGCTAAAATGTTTAACTGAGCACTGCTGATGCAGGGACTTTGGGCCCTGATGAGTATTGTCCTACCAAGGGTCTCTGCTACTGGTCAGCTCTATTCTGCACACTCTTGCTTGAGTCTTGAGCACGAACTGCCGCCATGTCTGCTTAATAGTCTCCAAACTCCTTTGGCCCTCAGACTGCTGACTCAGATGTCTCCTCCTCCTCTTCTTCACATTTTCCCCTGAAGAATAACATGGATGATATATTTAATAAATAAGATTTCCCCTGAAGACAGGTTGCAGTTGAGTAAGCGGGGAACTGAATTACCTTTCCACCCCAGAGATGAGTATCAGTGCTTCTGTCCCTCATATACCAATACATGCTTGTGGCAAAACAGCATAGCAAATCCCTCCA
>JANHGB010047770.1:12184-27002 GCA_026283785.1 Coracopsis vasa
CCTGCTAAGTGTCCACTGAACCAAAGAGTGAGCTAAAGCACAGCACATTCCCCAAGCCATGCTCCGCATGCTTATACCTAGGTCACTTGTGCCACAGTAATCTATTTCCCTAAGGGCATGCTGACAATAACACCAGTTCTTCTGATCCACATATGGCCATATTACATGACTGCAAGTCATTGCGGCACTTATGGCAGGGGACGAAAGTTAAGCAAGAGCAGGCACGCCTACACTTAGCTCTCTCTCCTTCCTGATACTGAGCACACACTTTGCTCATGCCAAAAATTTGCAGAGGCTCAGCTATTATTCTCCTGCACTCCTCAGTGCTTGCAGAAGGCTGCTTCTGCCTTGGCTTCGGTTCAGAGAATCTGGACTAGTCTGGGAACAAGTGCAAGCTCAGGCACTCACTGGCAACCCAGTCTAACCACTGCATACAGCTTTGTAAAAAATGGATTCATTTCACAGGTAAGCAAAGGAAAGTATTGCCAGACCTGCCAGTCAGGGACATTTCATCAAAACTAATTTCACCTTTAAGTCTTGTCACTGAGTCTTTTTTAAGGCCATTGTTTTCAGACCAGCTCTAAAACACTGCAGCAGAAATTCCAGAAAGCCCAGAATTCTCTACAACATAGAAGAAAAAAACCTGTTTGTGAAATACTTCCTAGTGAAGCAGACAATGCCTTGACTGAAAGAAGCCTCAGAGAAATCTAGTAGATCTCCCTGCATATTTGGATGCACAAAGCTCCACAGCAATATCGGAATGTTTCTGAAACAGCTGATGGAGAGCCATGCTTATTGATTTGTTCAGGTCTACAGGTTCAAATTGCCTCAGCTAACTTACTTGGAACTAATGCCATTATAAATGTTTGCAAATGTCAGAGATTATCCTCTTGGTTGATTTTATATTACTTACTCTTCAGTGCTTTAAAATGATACAGTCCTGTCCTATTTAAAAGTAGGCTTTTTCCAAGTACATGCAAATGCACCAAATTCAAGATTTTCCTATTGTTTTAAAGTTTCTTGAATGGCAGAAATAACCCACATTATCCTGCTTCTAGAAAGGAAGCTTCATTGTACTTCCACTGCATGTACTTACAGAAAAAAATCTGCAACAAATAATAACTTTAGATTGCAGATCTTGGAATATTAAAGTTCTTACCTATTTATCAGGGAACAGGCATAATTAAATATAGAAGTTGTAGTATGCACTGAAATTTACTGCAATTTAACCTCTCTTCCCCAGAGTTATCAAGAAAGGAAGACACAGACCAGTAGCACTTCCTAGGAGTGAAGACTGAGTGCTTGCTATGAAAAGAAAACATTCCCCCCGCTATTTCATCTCCAAATTCCCTTTCAGCAGAATACTTACAAATGGAAAGCTTATGAAAATGAATACAGAAATTATACAAAAAGAAGTCCAGGTCAGGCAATAATACAATCGCTCTTGTCATAAGCAACACCTTCCATCACATAATGGATTCAGACTCAGAGCGTATTATGCTCTATTTTTATTTCTGAATTTTAGGTACATTTATGCTTTGCTTGAAATGTAAAGCAATATCTAAGAAAAAATAAGGGCCAGAACTGTCAAAAGGCACAAACCCAAATCTTATTTTAAGCACTAAAAATTACACAGCTCTTCTGTACTTGGAATCAGCATGAGCCTTACTACTTAAAGAATAAGGCTGTATTCAAGATATAACAATAGGCATTCATGTAATCAAAGTTCGTGCATTTTTCTGCTTCTCCTTCCTTTTATGCTTTAAAAAAAAAAACAAAAAAACTTACTTTTCACCCTAATAATTAAGGATGTATATCACTGTAAATCCTCAGTAACACACTGCAGGACAACAACCCAATTTTTAATCCTGAAATAATGTGAGCAATAATCTAAACAGCAGCACATGTATCTTTCTGTCAGACAACTTAAAGAAAATCAGGTTGTACAAAAGCAAAAAGTAGCACTGAAACAAAAGAGCAAAGAAATTACTTTGAAAGAGCACATATAGAGAAGCACTTCTATAATTTTCAATGTCCAAGAACTTTCATTAATATTTGGATTTATCAGCTAAGGACTAATGTTTGTGATGACACTAGATATAATCTAGGAATAGCAGCCTCACTGTTTGGAGCGGGTAAATGAGGTAACAGACAATCAGGGGCACTAAATCTGAAATTATGCATTTGCTGAGAGCATCGAGTGTTCCTGTACTTGAGCAAAACATCCCACTAAATCAATCTCACCGCAACACATACTTTGTCCAAACTAGGCACAGCTTATGAAAATCTTAAGACAGATATGCTTAATTACATTGAGTAAGTCACTACATTGTCCAGAGTAATTCCATATTTATAAAATTTTCCCATACAGAAATTCTGTTTACAATGGCAACACTCCTAATCTAGATACTCAGGTATTAAAAACAGTCCTTTGTGAATACAGGTAATTCTATTAAAAAATACTGCTTCTACTATGATAGCAAAAGAACCCTTTTTCCAGGATAATACACATCTTCCAAGGAAGATGTGAGGGATCCACCAGAAAATCTTTTTAGGTGATGACAGAAAGCAATACTTCTGACATCCAAAAATGATAAATATGCAAGACACAAAATAAATTCTTTATTGTCGCCTCATGAATGAATGAGAACATGAGGTTTTTTACATGCTGGATGAGTTCATAATATCTCCCTTATGGTTTATTTGAACTTTTCCAGAGAAGAATTATTTGCCTGGCCACATTTTATTACTTATAGGAAAGATTAGAAAGAATCTTCCTTCCTCCCTGAGACATATTGCAAGTCTCTGCCAATGTCTCCTGAATACCCTTCTTTTGCAGGAGTCTTTCTTCAAAAATGGCAAAGGTGACTCCATGTAGATGAAGTATGAGATGCAACAAAAAACCTTAAGCATCATTAGCTATGGAGATCACACTGGTTTAGGCAAACTACCAGAGATGAGCGAGCAGTCTGCTGGAATGTTCAATGTACTCTTACCAAATGTAAGAGCGAGTCAGGAATATGTCTTTGAGAAATGCACATTGCAGGATCAGCACAAATGCATACCCAGCATACCAATTTAAAATGCCTTCCTAAATTCATGGAAAAGCAATTTCCTCATTTGTTTCTCTGAAAAAGAATTGTTCCATACAGACAATAATGGATATTAAGAGCTTTCCTAGGGCTGCTAGATTCAACATATTATGCAAATGACAGAATTCATAACTTTTTTCCATCTAAAATGTAATTGTAACTCTTCTCTGTGATATAGTAATAGACAATCCTTCTCTGCAAGGTGCAAGGGGAAGATCCTAATCAGGTTAACCTGAATTTTGACATTGATTTGCATAGGAAAAATATTGGGACCCTGACTACATATGCATGAAACAGCAGTTATCTGCCTCCAGGACATTTCCTACATTGGCACTGATCTGTCACCTTGCATGACTCTCTCAGCTTCCAAATTCAGCTTCTAAGTGGTCTGATTTTCACATCACTGTTCCAAAGTCATCAGCTATTACCCATAACAAATATAACATGACAACACTGCTCAATGTCTCACTCTTAGTAATTGCCATCATTCAATATTTAGAATTATGCATGCTGGGAAAATGTAGTTCAAAAGTATAGAGTCTGTTAGGCACAGGGGCTCCTCTTAAAACTTTATTCTTGAGTTCTCAGAGGTAATATGAACTCTGTGGATGTAAGTGCTTCAAAACAAATACATTTCAAAGCAATATCTTCTTTTACAGAGAATGTCCTTGCAAATATAATAGAAGAAATTTTGACCTAATTGCTTTCTGTTTGCCTGCTACCAGTAAAAGCAGATCATACTCAGTCCACATTACTTAAGCCATTCAGGTATGCCAACATCCCATTAGAGTTACTCCCCAGCTCTTTAGCTAACTTTGCCAACACTGCTCTATATTACAGATGAGAAATACTGACAAATAATGACATGTAATCACCATTTGTATTCTTCAAGGTGTGCTGTCCTGCCAACTTGTTATTTCCTTTCCAGTGTCAAATAGTTCTTTTAAGACAGCTTTTCTTCTGCAACAGAATTAGTTAAGCCCTATTTCCCATCAGGCTTAAGTGCAAGCAGCCTGATTTTGCTGCCCTTCCTCACATAAATAGCACTTTTTCACATAAACAGATCCACTGAATCTAGTAATAGTTGTACAGTAAGGTACTATGTGAAATTGAGCCAAGGTGAGAGAACTGAGCCCTTTCTGTTCAAATAAGGCTTAATTCTCAGGTCCGCATAACTACTGCCTGTTTACACTGCTCCGGCAGCATAAAGGGACCTCTAAATGGGTGCAAATATGACTGTCAGATCAAAACACAGCCCATCCAACACATATTTCTGTGTATCCATACTGCGAAGCCCTTAGTACAATGTGAGTATGGAGACACAGGTCGTGTTCCTGTGCACAGAAGATAGACAATGAGTGACCAAATGGGTATAGATGACCTGATGTCATCAGGAGTAAAAACAATACAACAGTCAGTGCTCTGCTCCTTAATCAGAGGTTCAAATGGGCAGCCACAGATCCTTGCATAGAAAATGGCAGAAAGTAAAATGCCCCATAACAGCAGCAACTTGCAACCCTCAGACCACCAGTGGCAGTCTCCAAGCTCATATGAGCTTTCCAAATGCTTTTGATTACAAACTTTATGAAAAGTCATATTGGTCTATCACAAATGTTGAGACATGACTGACCAAAGACCCATGGCTCAAAACTTAGGAAGAGAAAAGCATCACTAAAAAAAAGAAGCATCACCTGAGAAGGTAGCTCTGAAGGAAATTAATTCATTTTCTATCAATGATACACAATGTGCCTTTAGATCAAGGCAAAAAGATTTAAATATGAACCAAGTATATGGTAGGAATGTGAAAGTGCCTTTTTGGCAAAGCTTCTCTCCTAAAAAGACTGATTCCACATCACCTGACTGTTCAGCACCTTTAGGTGAGAGAAAGCATTAACAAAAGCAATATTTTAGCCTGTACCCTGAAATCTTGAGACTGTGGCTTGGACAGTCATCTGAATGATCAACTCACCATCTCTCCACTATGAAATATTTGACAGGGTGTTATTTTACCAGTGCTAAGAAGCTGATGTCTCAATTCATTACAGAGAGGTTCCGAGGTAGAAATCTTTTCAGACTGCAAACATGAACAAAAGTATCTAAAGAAATCTTTATGGATTATTAAAAAGGAAGCTAGACGTTTCCATGCATTTGACTGGAGCTAAGTTTTCACTGTTGCCATCCTTGAAAGCGTCCTCTGTTTGCATGGAGGAAAAAAGTAGAGGGTATTTAGTTGTATTAAATGCAAATTTATATATATCAGTGCCTTTACTCTGCATTAAACCATGTTTTTTTTATATTCTCCAATGGAAATGATTTAATGGGCTGAAACATATCACAGAATCATACAATAGTTATTGAACTATTATTCAATTATTACTATTGAAGTAAGTTAAATAGGAATGGAAGAGAGTTTTGTCAGAAATAACATGTTGCCATTTATTATGTCTCTTTCCTTTTTGGATATTAACGTATCTGAAGATCAGGTTAATTTTGGTTTGGTTTAGTTTTTAAGGGTTAGAAAAGAAACAGAAAATAAAGTAAGCAAAAAGAGAAATGGATAATTTTTCAGATGATACTTAATTGGAAGCATAGCCAATGATGATAGAGAATGCAGTCAAGTACAGAAGAGTTTTAAACTAGATCCCCAAGCAAGCAGACAGCACATGCAGTTAGATGAGGATAAATTTAGAATGAGACTAACAGCAAAAAAACAAAAACAAACCAACCTGCAAAGCCTCAAAACTTTCTTTGTTGAACAGAAAAAGTAACACTAAGCTAAGAGAATATGGAGAAAGAGATGAAAGAGAGCAACGTACATTGCTAACAGCTAACATGACCACACGTTTTCTGTTGCAAAAAGAACCTTGCTCTGAAAGTGGGACTAGTTATTCAAGATTCAAATTCTTACCTACATAAACTTAGAGTTCATAATGGAAGGTGTAGTTGCTGGTCTTTAGGGAAAAAGTAATTTTGAAGAAGACTGGACATACTGCAGATGAGATAGAAATCTAAAAAGTGTTAAGGTAGAATAGCTATGAACAGGATCTAAATGTCTTGAAAAACAGCCAAATTTTCCCAGCGTGATTAGATCCAATTAGTGCTAAGCTTTCATTAGAAACCCTTTTTTTAAATAAATGATAGGTAATTTGTTACACACTGTCCCTTTATTATGGTGCCATTATAGAACAGCTGGGTGCTTTAAATTTATTGCCTTTTATTAAAAAAATCCTATTGAAAATATATGAGCTAGCTTGTTGCACCTTTCATCACTAACTCAGCTACAGGAAGACAGCAATTTTGTCACCAGGAGAGGTGCTTGAATTATTGCTCTGCTCTCAGTGTGGCTGACCCTGCATCTAAGTAAATCTCACTGGATTCATCAGCAAATCACCCAGCATGCTTTATTCAGTACCTACCACTAAATTATCTTTTAGGGACCCACACTGAGATTTCATTAGTCCTATTTCCAACTTTTTATAGTTACATTGAGATTTCTTGAATCTTTCTTTCCTTTATATGGATTCTCAAATTCAGAAATGAGACTTAAAGGAAAGCTCAAGTGCATTTGTGGAAAACCTGAAGGGAGATGACAGATTTTTTTTAGACCACACAGAGAGCTAGGATGCTTCACCCTTTTCTTTAATGATCCAACTAAAATTGCGCACAACAATAGGGAGTTAGCACAGAAAAAGCTAGTCTTCTAATGTAGCACAGCTTTGTGAGAGCATTATTCTTTCACTGTTGGAAAGCAGAGGGAAATGGTAGCCACACTGTATTTTTCCTTAAGAGGTTGTTGAGATATCTGTAGAGATTCACACAATGAGATTGATGTTGTAAATTACAAAACAGTACCTAATTGAAAAACATAAAGAGGTATTTCTGGAAGCCAAAGTGAGAACAGACAGTCTTTCAGTGCATTTATCTAAGCAATTGCAATTCACAATTCCAGTCAACACAACCAGTAAATTAAGTATAATCAAAGAAACTCACTTCCTGCTTGTTTAGATACATTTAATAAATAACAAGAGGTGGGAGGGATGTCCTAAAGCAAGAGTGTTTATATGTTGTTTGTCACCAATGTATTTTCTTTCATAAATCCTGGCAGCGGACAGGCTACATAATATTCTCTGCAATACAGAAAATACAAACACCCACTAGGGTTAGAGGCAAAGATGGGCCTTCACCCAGAAATCAATCATGTTATGGTTAGCTACCCCTTTTCTCATTAGCAGAACTGGCTGTAGAGCAAACATCTGGTCCAGGCATAATGTCTTTAATAAGACATGGCAATAATTTGTTTTCCAATTTTACATAACATCCAAATATATCACAAAGAGCACAGCTCAGAGGAACCATCCGGCTCTGTATTTTCCTTCTGGAAAGAAAAAAAAAAAAAAAATTAAAGCCACAACCAGAAATAAAGCACAAGGGAGGGCTTGAAAGATACAGCTGAAAAAATTATGTACAGCTTATAACTGTTTGCTGACAGAAATGAGATAGTTAGATAGCTAAGTTGAGTCTGTACCATCTACTTCAAGAGATCTTGGTGGTAGTCTGGGCACATGCAGAACATACCTACCACTGTTCACCTATAATTCAACACTGAATTCTTAAGTGACATTTTTTTGAGGGGAAAAAGTACTGGTATTCCTAATTTGTTGACTTAGAAACTGAAATAGAGAGCTAAGTAACTAATTTGAGGCCCCAGAAAAGAAGTTACCTGCAAGTTTATACTGCATGAATTTGTGGAAAGTCTGTGCTCTGAGTAACAGGTAACACTGCTTTTTGACTTCAGAGTTAAGCTCCATCACTAACCTTTTAAGCATGAATATTTAACATGCACTAAAATGTTATATTCTCCTCCTTTGTTTTTTTCACAGCACAAGTAACCCAGAATACATAACACTTTGTCTTATGTTTATCTCTGCTCTTAATCTTACTTAGTGTTTTTACATTAATTTCCTCTCTGGCCATATGAATTAAACCCAGACCCAGCAATTTCTGCAGAAGGGGATCACCTGGAGCTCAGTATTTCTGTACATGGATAATCTGTACAAAGTGATCCAAAAAAACCTCTGAAAAGGTTATCTCAGAGAAAATGAAGTCCTCTGAAAATGCTTTTGTCTTCATACAGGCTATGAGGGATTCTAGACAACCACCTCAAACGTAACTTTAGAGGGCTAAACATCAAAAAGCCTTGTCTCCAAGTGGGTATGGAAAGACACTCCACTGAAGTGAGACTAGACTAGGGCACACAAGAGTCTAGTCAGAAAAAAAAGGGTACGTTTCCCTGCCACGCTACATCACTCACTTAAGTCCTTCTTAAAAGGATCGTCTATCACGTTAACTACAGTTTTTCTCTCGGCAATGTATCCTCAGCCACTGCTTGGTCTCCAGTATCAGTTGGGTGTTATCAAGTTTGGGAATCTTTGTGATGTAGATATCTAACAGGAATGAGAATAAAATGATCAATTCATTTCACACAGACCACTGAATAAACTTCCAGCAATAACGACTTCAGCCCACTATTGGCTGGAAAAGGACTAATGATTTAGGCAAGAAAGATTATAACACTGGAAATCCTTTTGCCCTCTACTTGCCCCGACTACAATCTTTCTAAAACTTTAATCAGGGAAGGAGGTTAAGGAAAGATGGCTTGTAATACACTATCAGGTACAGTGCTTCAAAAACTTTGGCTTTTAACCACATTTCATTTTTAATAGTCACATTCCAAATTATTTATTTTTCAGACAGCAACTTAAGTCATTTGAACAACTTTGTGAGCAATTTCCTTTACCCCATTTCTTCAGACATTTGCACTAATTTCATAGGTACCAGCTCATCACTTCTACTATCATTTTAACTCAGAGCTCATTTGGTTGATGTATAATAATTTGTTGTGAGAACACAGGATATCAAAGAACAGGAATATCTTCATCATCGAATGTGCAGCATGATCTATATGTCAGAAAGAAATGGTAAGTTTATTATTTATGCTTCCTCTCAACCATCTCTCTTGTACAAAAGTCAGATTGCTACCATTCAAATTAACACACATAATTCATTTCACACCAAAGAAACTCCATTTACTACCAGGAAAGGAGAATGTATACACTGAGCTTTGTCATGTAAAATCCTGTATTCTACATTGTACAGAGTAAAAGAAGTCCAGCTCCCTTTACAATATAGAATCATAGAATTGTTAGGGTTGGAAAGGACCTTAAGATCATCCAGTTCCAATCCCCCTATGATTGTTCACTGCTATTTAGATTAATCTGTAACATCATTCAGAACATAAATTTTGGGTCCTACATGTAACATTTCTCCTGTTTCTCTTTTTCTTGCTCTGGTTTATATTTGCTCTTTCCTAAGTCTCTTTTACCCTTTGGTGTGATTCTTTCACATCTGATATGGCCAGCCAAGACAGAACCTCTTTTCATTTCATTGTCAACCCACAACCTGAAAGATGGCTATTGGAAGTTTGCTGAATCTTGGGCTGGATGGCAAGTTGGCGTAGTGTGCCTGTCATTCCAACTTGTGAAGCTCCAAGCTGAAAATCAGCATCAACAATAAAAAGTACAATGTCATAATTTGTTGTTGTCTCCCCTTTTGTGTCTGTTTACCTTACTTTATTCCTAGCAAAGCCACATAAACTTAGGAAAAGCAACAGCTTGAATCCACCTCAAATACATTTTTCTTTTTCAGAAAAAAAGATATTTTATAAAGTCTTTAACACTAGTTATAGTATAGTTTAACAGGAGGAAAAGCTTCCTTCCAAAATCTTTTTATATACAAATGAAAACAAGGGATGCTGTTGAAATTAAAACTTCTTACCTCTTATTGTATTACATATTTTTATAGTTATAGGGTTTATTTTAAAATGTATATTTTAAAACCTCACTTAATAAATTACACTTAAAATTCTCTAACTGCTTTTCTTCTTTTTTTCCTATATCGTTATCAAAATATTAAAACAATTTTCAGTGGCAATTGAGAACTCAGTAAGCCAAACTCTTCATGCTGAAACTTCATGTCCTTAGTATCATACAGTGAGAGTGTCAGACTAACACGAGACCATTCAGGAACACTTATTCCATTGAAAACAATACAATCAAAATCAAGTTTGTTTTTAAATTATGCAGGTAGTATGCATTTGCGGGGATGTGAGCGCTCATGCTTGTAGTGATGAAAGTAGTATTGATTTCTTATTAAAACCTGACCATTTTAATATTGACTTTGTTCCATCACATGCTATATATCTCCTTAGAAATGTCTGTGACAGTTCTGATAGCAAATCTCCATTTAATATTGCTAACCTTTCTTATAATCACCCTTATGCTGTCATCTCACCCTACACTTGCAATGCCTGCCATTTCCATTACATCCAGCCATAGCAATGTTTTCATTTAAAAGGCATCCTAAACATTGCCTTCGCCTCAGCACATAAAGGACATTATTCACTCGTACAACTGTCTAATTTTCCCCTTCATTTAAAATTGACTTTGGTGAATGCTGCAATATGCTAGTGATTAGTTGTGTCCAAGTTTCTAGGTGAAAAGACATTTCGGCTGCCTATTACTACCCCTAAGCTGTGGTACTGCGAGCTCTTTCTCTGTCCTTGGTGAGGGTGTGAGACAAGGCTGTGTCCTGCTGGCATGCTGGAACCATCCCACCCTCTGTCTCCTTCCCGTACTCTTACATTCACTGGGAAGTAAGAAATGCAGGCAGTTCAGAAGGAAGGGATGGGCATTCCCGCTACTGGGACCAGATGACAATGAGACAAGCAGTCAACTTGCCTCTCAGTCCTTGCGATATGGGGACTTCCTACCATGCTCACTCTGAAACTTCCTGCTGCTGAAATTGTCTGAGACATTCCACTAGAGCTCATCTCCCCTAAAGGAGTCTCTGCTTTATGTAATCATCCATCATGATAAATACAGTTTGATAATAATAATAATTAAAAAAAAAATCTCTATGTCAAGACCTGAAATGATTGATCTTCATGTGATAAACCTTGTTCAACTTCTGCCCAAAATATTTGTTATCATTGCTTGTTTCATCCTGCTCAATATAAAGCTACAAATCCATCCAGAAAATTATGTTTTCCCTAAGCATCTGCAAATGTTTAGCACACTTCTGGGCTCTGCAAGATAGCAATAATAATAACAATAACTAAACAGTAGCCTCCAGCCCTAGAATAGCCTGCAAATGTTTATGCTAAATTAACATGTCAGTGTGTAACTCTTGAATTGCAATTCACAAGGTAGAGTTGAAATAGAAAAAGACTAAGGGCTAAATAAACAGAAGGCAAAACATGGAGTCCTTCTGAAGGACAGAGGTATTTTTCTTCTTCAAAGCCAAAACTCCACATTATCTGCTGGCTTCTACCTTAAACAAAATACATTATTGTGTATTATTCATCTAAAAATCACTAACTACATGTTCCTACTTCGCAAGAAAAGGGTAAGGGTATGATCCTATCCAACTTTACATGCAAAGATGTCAAGTATAGCAGTATTTGAAAGTCTGCTTGTAACAGAGAAGGAAACAGTGCTAGAATTTCAGCTAGCTGAACACAAGCTGAGCACAATGTAGAAGCTCACTTAAGTGTGGCAGTACTGAACATTGCCACCCTGGCACTTACTAAAGCACAGGGTGTGCTCATTTCCATATCAATGCAACACATGTTTCTTAGAGACAAAGCTGTTTCACACCATTGCTGCTATTTGAACTTTGGAAATAAATGGAAAGGTTTCTGTATTATTGTTAAAAACCAAAGAAACTCGCATCCTTTCTGCAAAGGATACAGTTGAGAATATTGCCCTTATTCATAGGGCTGTATTAGTGACTGCATGCAGAAGGAGCTTATTGTAACAGAGCTGTGTTGTGCAGGAAAGACAAGCATCACTTTAAATTCAGAAAGCAGGGCTGTGCATCACAGTAATAGTGATGCTTTCCAGATCAACTATATTCACTGCAACTTTGTTAGTTTGATTAATGAGCCTAAGGTAAAACCTGGGAATCAACAGTGAAGCAAAATTGAAGTGATTTGTCCAAGGTCCCACATAATCTTGTGAAATAGTCAAGAGAATTAGTCCCTCTTGTGTGTCTGCATGTTTTAACAAGATCAAGTTTTATCTTTACCCCACAGAGAAAGAAACACTTTTGAGACCTTCCACAAATCAATACTAAAACACATTATGCTATACAAAACAGTAAGCTGTAGAGCATTAGGAGGGAAAACAGAAACCTCCTACAAAGGCTGTATCAAAAGAACAGAAGCTTTGCCATGTGCAATTACAACCCAGGGTACAATATGTCCAAACAGTTATTACCGGGAAAGATCCACCTCTTCCCCACAAGGAAAGTGAGTGAATGTTTCAATGATGTAAAACAAATAACATTCAAAACCACTTCTAACTCAAAGCAAACTAACCATTTTTAAACTTGAAGCTTTAAATGCATGTAATGAAGTCATTATTGCACAAGAATACGACTCCTCAATCAAAATGCCTGAAATCTCTGCCATAATAACTGTATTTAGATTGAAAAGAAACCATGTAGTCTACTATTCAATTAGCAATAATTCTTTATTCTCTGCTCTCTGGGTTTTTCTTACAATATTCTATTCTTTTCACATTGATTACAGGGAAGAAAAAGGAGGAGGAAAAAACCCACACTTATTCAGAAAAGAAGTATCAGAAAGTACATTCAAAGATTACCTGTCAGCTTGCCACAAGTTCAATTTTATTTCATCACACAACAGCAAATGAGGAGAACAATCTTTTCTCCCATACTCTTTCAAGAGCAGATGCTTTTAGATGCTTTTAAGAAAACAGAAACAGTGTCTGGTATCTTTTTGTTCTTCAGCAACAGCAGGACAGCAGGCCTCTAGGCTCACAGAATAACAGAAGGGCTGAGGTTGCAAGGGACCTCTCAAGATCACCTAGCCATCCGTCTGCTTAAACCAGGGTCAGCTATAGCAGCTTACACAGGGTTGTGTCCAGTCAGGTTTTAAATATCATTAAGCAACTACCTTTCTGGGCAGCCTATTCCAGTGTTTGATCACTCTCACAGTAAAATGTACTTTCTTATATTCGGATGGAATTTTCTGTATTTCCATTTGTGCCCCTTGCCCTGTGATTAGGAATCACTGAGAAAAGCTTGGCTCCTTCCAGGCTTTCTTTGTAACTTCCCATCTTGTATTTCTGCACAAGGATGGGACACCCCTGAACCTTCTCTTCTCCAGGCTGAAAAATCCCAGCTCTCCCAGCTTCTCCTCATTGTCAGATGCTTCAAGCCCACAGTCAATATTATAGCCCCTTGCTGTACTTGCTCCATTATGCCTGTATGTATCTCTCTTGTACTGGAGTGCTCAGAACTGAGTACAGTGCTCCAGATGTCATTCACCAGTGCTAAGCAGAGGGCAAGGATCACTTCCCTCAGTCTGCTGGCAGTATTTGTTGCAATGCAGCCCAGGACACTGTTAGCCTTCTTTGCCGCAAGGGAACAATGCTGGTTCATGTTCAGGTTGGTGTCCAGCAGTACCCCCAGGGCCTCTTCTGCAAACTTACTCTGCAGCTGGCCAGCTCCCAGCCTCTACTGGTTATCCCATGGGGGCAGGATTTTGCATTTCCCTTTGTTGAACTTTATGAGACTCCTAACAGTCTATTTCTCTAGCCTATTGAGGTCCCTCTGAATGGCAGCACAATTACCTGGTCTATCAACCGCTCCTCACAGCTTTTAATTGTCCACAAACCTGATGACAGTGTACTCTATCAGAAGATAATATATAGATGTTACCAGGCTGAAGAGTAATTAGTCAGGAGACAAAGGGACAATCAGTCTTTCACACCTGAGTGTTTTGGACAAAGGTCAAGTTTGAAATCCAAAACCTGAGCTAGAACAAAGTCCTAGGAGCCATAAAGATCTAGACCTAACAAAGAATTGGACTTTGAGAGAGTCTAGTCCTCAGCATGATACTTCAAACAAGAAGTGCAGGATTCCAGAAGCCTACACTGCATAAGCAAGATGCCTCATGATGGTTTCAAAGTAAGCTTGAACACTGCCAGGCACAGAGCAGCAAATCAGTGAAAATCAGACCAAACCTGCAAAAAGCCAGCCAGCGATGGAGTTTAAATCCCACCTCTTACCTTTCCCTCAGTCCTTTTTGACTACTGGGTGTCTGACACTGCAGTATTACCTCCCAAAGACAGGAGCTCCCAAAAGGTATGTATAAAAGGTCAATTTTTTCAGCCCTTAAAAAGCCAAGATCCTTCTGAACAGGTGCTGAAGTAGCACTGCACAGACATAGGAAGTATTTAAATACGACATATTCACATGCTAATACCATATCTATGAAGTGAAGACACATCAGAATGACATGGCAACTGCTTAAAGTATTATAGGATTATGGCTCAGGATCTGGATTGGTTGATGAGAAAATGAACATGAGCCAACAGTGTGCACTCGCAGCCCAGAAAGCCAACTGTATCCTGGGCTGCATCAAAAAGAGCGTGACCAGCAGGTAGAAGGAGATGATCCTGCCCCTCTACTCTGCTCTCGTGAGACCTCACTTGGAATACTGTGTACAGTTCTAGTGTCCTCAACATAAAAAGGACACGGAACTGTTGGAACAAGTCCAGAGGACGGCCACGAGGATGATCAGGGGATTGGAGCACCTCCCATATGAAGGCAGGCTGAGAAAGTTGGGGCTGTTCAGCCTG
>JANHGB010047771.1:6269-47614 GCA_026283785.1 Coracopsis vasa
ATATTTTGTTACTTCATTCCAATTTAGCAACTTAGTTTCCCAACAAAATCAAAGCCTGGTGAAATCAAAAGTTCAGGCACATGTGTGAGTTAGTTTACAGTGGTCATCCCAGCCCCATGGCTGTCGAGAAAGGTCCTTTTCCCTCACCTCCTGAGCCGCTTTTCTCCACTGCAACTGCTGGACATTGGCTCAGGTGGTGGGGTTTCATGATACTGCAGGAGCAGCTGAAGGACAGCAGGACAGAAGAAACCCTTCCTGGGGCTCAGCAGCTTTTCAGGGAGCTCACATGGTTCAGCAGACTGCAAGAACGAAAGACAGCAGCCACCAGGCAGGCAGGGATGGACAGGAAACAGCCTCAGCAGCAAGCTAGCAGGAGCCTTTTCTCAGGAGCAACTTAAGTTCAGCTTTGTGCCTCAGTGCTGTGCTGAGTGGAGGAGGCAGAAGCCTGACCAAAGCAATCTTTCAGCTTACTTTCAGGCAGGAGAGAAGGAGCTGAAGCCAAGATCTCAGCTGCCACTTCAGCCTTGCATCAGATGTCTCTTTTCAGTGGCTGTACAGAACTCCTTGTAACACTTCCACTGCTTTTTTGCTGATGGTGACCCTCTCTAGAAGTGCAAACCCACTGTGATAAATTATTTTCTTACGTTCTCACTATCTCAAGATCTCCCCAGGTAAGGTATAATGACATCAGATGTCTGTTTAGCAGAAACCCAGGGGGTCAGCAACAGATTATCACTAGTGTGATAGAACAGAAGGGGCCAGACAGAACAGGTAATACAGAAGAGCTCCAGGGACTAGAAAAGAGGGTTGAACTTGGGATGCCTGTGTATCTTCTGTCATCACCAAGCCCCAGGCTTGGCAAAGTCAGACAGTGATAAGAAGGTCCTTGTTTGAGGAAGGTGCTGCTGCCAAACAGGCCCCTTTTCCTATGGAGGGGCGAGGACAGGCACGTAACCACATCTCTCCCTTCTGGGGTTTGTACAGCACTTGGCACAAACAGCACCTTACCCCTAATGAAGTCCCTGGGGGAATGTAATGAAATGACTGTCCTGACTGCAGTCCTTACTGGAGTTAGCTGTTCATTTCAGGTGTACACTCAGGTCTCAAAATAGACAAGGGTCTTTTTAGGAGCTAGTGAATATGTTTTATTTATTGAGTAGTATTGGTTTTTTGTTTATTGAGTCCTCCAGCAGGTTCACTAGTGAAATGACCATCAAGAAGGGAAGGTGTCTACCTCAAAGAGCTAAAGTGACAGGCAATGGTTGGCCAAGTAACATGGGGGAAGGCTTGTTTACAGATGTGTACAGGTGTTTGGTAAACAATATATATGTAATAGAGATTCTCATATAATGTCTGCTTTAGGAAAATGTACAGTATTAAATAATGCCCTCATTAATCTTAGGCTTAGCCAGCCAGCAGGATTATAAATGTGTGTACCCAATATGTGACTCATGCAGTGTGTTTTGCTGATAAGTGGACAGCAACATTTTCCAGTGCAGGCACAGCTGTAGGTGGGAGGCAGTAAGAAGAGAAATCCTAAATAATACAGCCCAATTGGTTCCAGTAAGTACTGTAAACAGATCCTAATACCAGAAAAAAACATCAGCTTAATCCCAGGAAGTGTAAAAGTGTCTTTGTTGGCAAGAGTCTTTAAAGAGACATACTGCTGTGGAAAAAGCTCTAAGCAGCTTCTAGAACTGATAGATGTTATAAGTCATATATGTGATTTTCTGTGATTTTTGGCACCTGTATTGATTCTTAAAATGCCATCCTTTTTTTTTTTTTTTATATGTAGAGAATAAAGGGAATTATTTTCAGCACAGCAGACCCTATCCAACATTGACCAAGCCAAGTGAGGGAGGTTGTTAAATTCGAGAAGGTCACTGCATGCCTGCAGCATTGGTGCCTTCCTCTTTTTCTTGTGCACCTGTCCTGGGTTTCCTCCCAGTGTCTGGCTAAAAGGACCATAAGACAAAGTGGAAATAGCTCTGAAAGAAGCTTCTTACCACACAGATCACTCCCAAAGCTGCAGAATGATGTGAGATGGTTTTGGATGAAGACTTTTCCATACTGAGGACATCATAGAAAGTATTCACGTTACGTTTTGGTACTTCATGTTGCAATATTGGAGTAACAGAGGTCAATGTGAGACACTACAGAAAGGGAAGGTTATTTATTTTTAAGCAACACTAATTTCACTCATGCAGACTAACAGTCTTATAACCACATTTTCACAAGTACCAAGGTACATTTGTTCATGCTATTTGGTTTTCTTGCAGTCACATAGAAGATTCAAGGCACAGGCCTTGAAGTCCTCATTATGTCTCCTGGGTTTCTCATGATTTGACCGGTATATGCTTATTTTGGATGCTTCTTTTGCATCCTTCAGGAGCTGACAGTGACTGTGGTCCTTTGTCTATCCGTCTTTTCCCACCTCTGGGATCTTTAGATCTCATTGCCTTTTGTCTTCTTGTTTAGGTATTTTATGGCTCAATGTTGTTTTTTATGTTAGCACCACCATCTCTAGTGGTTTGAATTTTTCCTTTTATTATGTTTTAGGTTTACTCTGTCCCATGTTTTAGGACATATCTTGTTTTTAAATTATTCTCTGTTCGTTCCAGCCTAGAAGCCCAGAAGATCCATGTGTCAATATGCTGGGATGATGATCTGTTAATCTAGGTGCCATCAATATGTGCTATTCTTGTAGCCCTTCTTATGCTTTTCTTCTCAGTACTTCCACACTGAAACTTCTTTGTTCTCCATTTATACTATTCTTAATATTTCTTTTGCAACTTAAAGGAAGTTATGACCACTAATGACAAAACATCCCTTGTAAAATGGTGACTTCTGGAGTCCAATGCCACTTTAAGAATAAGTTAAAGCTAACTGAGAAGCAATAAAAATTGTTTTGATGCATCTTTCCTTTGCCTTCAAAATTTTTTCCTGCTTTATGAGAACACAAAATTTCTTGATAAAAAGTAAGCAATTGCTATTTTTTATACAAATAAACAATAAATACATATCCAAAGAACATATAATTAATATGTAAAATTAATTGCTAAGGAAGGTCATCAAGTCAAATGACTTGGCTAACTTGTGATGTTAGGAACATTAATATAACTTGTAGTTATGCCCAGGAAGATAAGAGTAATCAAATTTCATGCTTCAAGGAATGTCATTTGCACCACAAACAGCATTTCACAATTAAGTGGGTATTGTCCATTTCCCCCTACACCATAGCCTTCCTTTAAACTCTGTCAGATTTTTACAAGAGAGGCTAAGACCAGAGGCTTGGTGTACCACAGAAAATGTTGTTTATTTACTACAAATAAAATTTATCTCAGTATAGATACTGAACATGAGATAAATCAAAGAAATAACAATACAGGGATGCGTGTAAATATATCAGTGGCTTCCTTCATTCAAAACAGACAGAACAGACACATTTCAGTCCAATCTTGTTTTCACAAGGACTGTGAGCTTTTTGATCTAAGATGCTATCTAAGCTCGTTGTTGGGAAAAGAGGCATTATTGTTATTTTTTTATTTACCAGATGGATGAAAAGAGTGAAACCACAGCTGCTTTCTTATCGCTCTGCATGTCTGGACAGGAAATAAGATGGGTAAATCTCATCTGATCTCAAAGAATGAATCAGCTCAGGACATTTTTGTGCTCATATGGTGAAGTGAGGGAGATGGGGATGGAAGAGAGATTTCTTCTTTCCTTTCCCGTAAGAGTGCATCCCAGAAGCATGTTCTGTTTCTATAGTCAGAGTTCAACATTTTTGCTTGCTCAGTTTTTCATAGGATACTTGAAATACAAGTAATTCTAGTTACTTACATGGATTATTTCATCCCTACACAGGAGCTTCTGCCAAATTTTTTCAACATCCAAATAATATCAACATTACCCTCTCTCTTCCTTCCTTTCCAGACAGAAAGAGAAATAGTCTGATTAGTGTATGTGGACATGTGTGGGAGGGTGGGGATGAAGCCAAAGGAAGGGACAGAGTTAGCTTTTAGCCCTGAAGGCTTTGGTGCTTTATTCAGTGTATTAAATAACTTCAGTCTGGCTTCTGTGGAATTTTAGTCTTCTGTGCTCATGAACTTCCCGTTACGGGTAATATTCTTTCATTGTTTCAGCCAAACACAGCTGTTCTGGAAAGTCCTGGCCAAACAGAGCATCAGTCTTTAAGGTAATTTAAGTTACCTTAACTGAAGTGGAGAGTGTCACAGTTGAAGGCTTCAGCCAGGCTCACTTTTTGCACCAAGCAGAAATGGAGAGCAATGAGTTCTCACTGAACTGTACTGCTGACCCCATATGCTCCTGACATTTATACCCAGACTGTGATTTTTCCAGGACACTGAACTTCATTTTGAAGTCTGATGGATTAGGAGTAACTTCGAGAATCACAGCTCCACAGATCATGGCTGTGAGGTTGTGTCTGGCCATTAATCTCAGAATATCAACAGATTAAGTGTATGCCACCACCAACAAAATACAGTGGCTAAAAACCTCCACAGTTTATCAATGAACCAGGTAAACTAACCCCACCGCTCACTAGTCAGAAACCTATCTTTATGGTCATGGCTAATGTGGAGACAGGCCTAAATTCTGTAGGATGCTGCAGCTAGAAGAAAAATTATTTTCTCACCATCAGGTTCAGTCAGGGAGGGAGGACCTGGGCTTTTTCATGGTGTTTAATTTCAGTCCTGCTCCTTGGCATTGGGATACTGAGCAACTAGTTGTCCCAGAGTCCAGTGTGACATCCCTTCAGATTAAATGTGCATGTGTGCTCCACATCCATGGGTAAAAGAATGTCACTGGAAGTCATTGAATAGGATGGAAAAGGGAGTTTCTAAAATGCACCCTGGCCAAAAATATTGAAGGAAGCATGAAAGAAAAGCTGTGAGCTCGCAGGGGAACCTTCCTCAACTACAGGAGACCAACATTATCTGTAAGCTTCAGATGGTGGTGTCTACAATACTTGCAAAACTATACACAAATTCATTTTGTTAGAAGAAGTTGTAGTTAGAACCAATATATATTTTTGCACTAGAAATTTTTATTTTTGCACAAAGCTGTAATGCTGAGAACAAAATTCTTCTTAGGGGAAAATGGAAACAGATTTCAAACATAGGTATTTAAATATTTTTTTGAAAATAACCCCACTTATTTGTTATGAAATTACTCTTTTCTTCCCACCCCACCACTGAAATGGAAATGAATCATTTCTGTTATGTTAAAACAAAATTGTTTTATTGCTCTGAAACTAGATGTTTCCTGTTTATGTGCTCCCCGTTTCTTTTAATCTTTGGAATGTTTTAAATCTAGTCTGAAATGTTTAAATCTGTGTTTTTCCCAGGTTGAACTAGCTTTTGAACTAGTTTCAGGGTTAATTTTGGGTAGCTGAGTGAATTTGCTGCCAGAGCTAACACACGTTCAGATATGTATATCAAGTTCTTTAAATGTGTTCTGTTTATTTTTATTTTATAGTCTTTTGACTAGCTCCTGTGTTTAAAAAACATCTCTCTTTCTAAAGCTTAGTGTCAGTATGCTATTCCATGAGGTTGTTGACTTTAATTATATTGTGGATACTCGAACACTGTTACTTAGTGGCTCAATTATACTTGCTTCTTGGATCAGTTCCTAGGTATTACTTAGGACTAAATGAAAAAGTAAAAATAAAGTCTTGTTTTCTCATGTGCTGTAGAACTAGTTGTTCCAAAAAGCATTTGTTTATCATGTTGAGAAATCACTTCCTAAGCCATAGACCATGTGGTGGTTGACTAACTTATGTCCTGAAACACATGAGCAAGCTGTGGGTTTGGGAAAAGGCTGTCCAGATTGATGAGTCCAGTTACTTGACACTCTGGGCAACCTGGGTTTGGAAACTCTGCTCTGTCACAGAGCTGATTGATAGGGTTTATTCCCTTGCTGCAGTGCTCAGTGACTTTGCTGAAGCCTTCCTGTCATGAGCTGGGCACTCAGTGACGGACACATGGATATGGATTATGGCCCTGTAGACAGAGAGGCTGGAAATGGGACTTCTCCTAAACATGAGAGCTGTGGGCTCTGCAACAGTCCTTGAAGGAGTACTGGAAACAGAACCTAATTGCTAGTCCACTGTCCTGCTGGAAAAGCCTTGTGGACAATGCTGGGAAGGAGAGGCTTGGTGACTCCCACAGGCTATGGTGAAAAGGTCTGTCATTTTGGGGGTGACTGCAAATCACCTCACCTTGTTAGTCCTCATCTACACCACCTCCCACAGGGTTTTTTTTCCATGGACATGGGTGACTTGGGCTATACAGGTGACTCCTCCTGAGGTCTCCCTTGTATCTTATTCAGTGGCACTAGCAGATGCCCATCTCTGCTGGCACACTGCAAGTAGACATCCCAAAATCAGTGTTCTGTGATCATCTTTATGACTGTTGGTTCACAGTTGCTTCTTTTGTTCCCAGTTTACTTCCAGTTTATGAGCTCTTAATTTACAGAAGGAGTCTTACTGCTAATCCACATGGAAGACCTTGCCTTTGCACTATTGCATATTTTCCTGTTTCTGTTACTTCAGCTTTCTAGGTCATCGTTTTCCTCTTGTATGAGTGCTCAGGCCTCTTTTCCACTGTTATTGCTTTCTTGTTTTGTGTCATCAACAAACTTCCTCAACAAGTATTCACTTTTTAATCCAGTCATTAATGGAAGTATTCAGTAAAACTAGTTCCAAGAGAAATTAAATTAGTAATTCCTCAACATTTCTTCTTTCCACTGTTCAAGCTTCTGTCCCATTTGCCTGGTTCCTTACCATCTCACAATTTCAGCTTTAATGCCCATTTTCTCCAACTTAACTAAAAAATTATGAGATGACACTGGGGGCAAAACTTTTCCAATGTCTGTGTAGATGAGGGGGACCAGATCTGGGCTGTGATTTCTTACAGGGTTCAGCATGTCACAGGGCTGAAGATTCAGCTGTCCCTGAAGAGTGGTAAAAGAGGTCAAGAAATGTCGTCCTGTTTGCACTGCTTTTCAGAGGTGGGTCATGATTATGCACCCTATACCTTGAGGTGCTCAACGTCACTGTTGCCAGACTCTGAGGGTCAACAGCCTTGTACAAGGACACATGTAATATGATACCTTGTTGCCACAGGTCGGTCTGCACTTCCCCGACCTTATCAAGCACTGTAGGAGCTAAAGATCCCACAGGAATCCCTCACTGTTCTTTGGGAGCCAAGCAAGAACACATAGATCAAAAATGAACGTGTTAGTTGTAAGGTGACAAAGTGTTCCATAGAAGTGCAACAAATCCCACCTCTGTTGCAATCATTTGGTGGGTCTTTAACTCTATAGTTACGCTATCATTTTTATTTTGCAACCAAGTAATTTTGCAACCTGTAAATCAGGCTACACTTGATCTTTTTCTGGACCAGACAAGCTGTACTCACCAGCTGTTTGGTTAGTGAATAGATGTGATGGGTTTTCTTTCTTAACCATCCAAGCCACTGATTCTGCAGTTGGTCATCCCCTCCACCTCACCTCTGCTGAGCTCCGTCTCTCGGGCTGTGCCTACCCTTACTTCAGGACTGGATACATCCTGACCCATGCTCAGCATGCACCAGGCATGGATCTCTGCAGACCAAGGGAGCATTGCTGTGGGTTGCTATTCAAATGTGTTCAGCATCTCAGCATGGTGCATTGTGTGCTCTTGACTCAGGTGCAGGCAGGTCTAGAAACCCAATAACCCAGTCCAGCAAGCACATGCAGGCTGTCTGACATGTTGTCCAGCACAATTGTGGGTCTGCTGTGAGCAGCAAGGGTGCATCTCAGAGGCTTGGGTTTGTGTAAGCCAGCTCTTTGCCTCTTGGGGTTTGTCACTTTTGCAGGTTTCAGAGCTGCCTCCAAAAGCAGACACCTTTGTTATGTGACTTTTCAGTCTGACATTAGCCTGCTATTAAGAGGGGAGACCAGACAATTGCAAAAGGACCATGAAAGGAGATGGGAGAAGGCTTCTGGCCTCCTGCTCCCTGTTGAGGAGCAGGTGCCTTTGCCAGCAGCACAGCTGCAGTTAGAGCACAGCTAGGGAAGAAAGGGGTGGCAGAGAGGGGGGTCTTGCTGCAAAGGGGGAGACTAGAGTTTGTCCTCAGACCTCTTCCTACTCACTGCTCCTGGGCACAGAAAGGCAGCCTGGACGTAGCCCCTGGTGCCTGCTTTGGCTCTTTCCTCTCCCTCTTGGCTCAGTTCCTTGAGCTTGTTGATTTTCTTGCTGTGGGCAGGAGGTGTTTTTGACTGAGAAGGTGGTAGCCTGGGGGTGGATCGAGAGTAGGAGACAGAAGAGGGGAGGAGTCACTGATCGATGCTAATACATAAAAGGCCCCTCGTCTTCAGTCCAGGGACCAGGACGCCAGGAGAGCTGTCCTGCAGACAAGAGCTGCAGGCTGGCGGGGAAGCGACGGCTCTGTGAGTATGCAGGAACTGCCTTGCTTTTCCTGGACGGCTGCTTGTTATTGATGCCTTGCTGGTGCTTCACAGCTGCAGAATATTTTGAGTGCTTGCTATGGCATGCAGAGAACTGTGATTCTCCACTACAGCAGGAGACAGGCCAGAGAACTGCTTTTCTGATCTCCCCTTTATTTTAGGAGACTGCAGATGTTTCCCTGGCACTTGCAGGCAATTCGTCTTAGCTTTTCTTTCTGTACTGCTACCCAGTGGATGCTGCTAGAAAGCAGGGGGATTGGGCTCACTGTGTTGTGTGCTGTGTTACCTCTGCAGCAGCCCACTGAGGCTGGGGAGGGGAGATGTGTGTTGGTGAAGCGTGGAGTACAGGGAGAGTAAAAAGGAGATGTACTTTTGCAAGGGAAGTGTTCCCCGAAGGAGATTAATTGGTTTGGGGCTGTGTAGCCAGCATACTCAGTCATACCAGCATACTTGGAAAATGCATTGCGTCTGTGGTGAAAAATGAAACATTTGGATCAACATGGTGTTTGTGGCTCTTCTCCTGTGGTTGAAGGTAGGGGATACTCCAGGCATTCTGGGATCGGAGTCCTCTGAAATGGGAGTGGAGTCTTCCAGGGAGCAGAGTGCTCTGCCCTGAGTGAATGAGGATAAATAAAGAGGGTTTGTTTGGAAAACATGTTGGAGTTTCCCACTGTGCAGCCTCACCTTCATGCCAAAGTACTTCCAGCATCTTCTTCTCTGTGCTCCACTGCTTTCCCACTGGGTTCTCTCCTCCAGACTCTCTCTCAAGCCTCCCTTTCTTGGCAGCTCCCATGAGCTCCAAGAGTGTACAAGATATTCAGGAAACCTATAAAATCCACATGTGATAATAACTCCAAAACTGTTGGTTGTATTGAATGTAAACAATCCCAGAGCAGAGAATTCCCTTAAAGAGACAGGAATGGCAGGGCTTGGGGGGACAGCAGAAAAGTCTCATTATTTCTCTGACCTTGTGTCTATAGCAGACTTTGGGCTTTTGCCCCAGCACAACCTAGTTTTCTTCCTCATCTCAGAGTGAGCACTGAATGGGCAGGACATAGATGAAGGGGGAGGGGTATTGAAGATGCAGGACTGGGGTGGGATAATGGGAAAGAAAAACAACTATTTCTCTCTGGCTTGAAATTGAAGGCACTGCTCAGTTTCTCTCCCAGAGACCACAAGCTTCAGGTGAGGGCTAGGAGTTTGGCATCGAAAGGGTAAGTTGTAAAGCCCAGAGTAATCTTGTTCCACTAAAGTTCTACTTCCCACTGGGAAATGTTAGGCTCTGACTAGCTGTCCCTGCAGTTCTTGGCTGTGTCACCTGGAGCATGGCTCCCCAAACCAGCCTCTGAAGTTGACAGCAGTGACAGCACCACACTGGCTTGGGTGGAATTGTCTGCACTCAGAGTGCACATAGTCTGCACCCTGTCAGTGAGCAATCATCATTCCTGCAGCTACACATGGACAAAACAGGAGGTCACCAGAGCTTTGATCAGACATAACAATGGTTACTGTGCCCTATGCTCATCCCTAGGCAGTGTGCATGGTCCCAGCCACCACTGCCATGAAGGAGAGCTCCAGGCACGAGGTACCCATCTTGCCTCCCTGCCTTGTGTCTCGCAAACTACTTCCCTTTGCTTTTCACCCAGCAGGGATGTCTATCTCTGTAATTCCTTGCATTGACTTCGGTGTCTGGTGGGACAAGAGCTTTTAGTGCTAGGCTAAAGAGGTGGCAGTCCTGAGAGGTACGGTTACATCTGCCTTCACTAAGATGTTGTCCCTTGGACTGAAAGAGCAATGTAGGGCCAGGACTACAGTGAGGACCTGCAGAGATAAGAGTTCTGGGTGCTGCTTTCATCTCAATGCAAATATTATGATCCCTTCAGCAGAAAGAAGGGATCCTTCTAGATTGCTGCTTGTCATTCCTGGTGCAATAAAGTAGGAGAGAGGAAGAGGCAGTGGGGTCGGATTCCTCCTCTGGTGACTGGCAGGCTGAGACTGCAGCAGGGCCAACTGGAGGGAGGGGGACTGAGTGGGGAGGGAATGTTTGAGGCGTCATTCTCTAAGTCTCCATCAGCAAAGCTGACAGAACAGTCTGGGCTGAGTGTATCCAAACATGGGATGGTGGGGGCAAAGAGGGCAGATCAGAGGAAAAATTAGAAAGGCAAACATTTACATTTGGGATCAGCACATAACTCTCCCTCTGGGCCCCCACTAGCCCCTGAAATTCCTTCCACTTGTGCAGGTCAGCTTTTCTGACCATGGAGTACTGATGAGTGACATACTTGCCTGTGAATTATGGCCCCCAGTCCTGAAATGGAAGATGAAGGGGGCATGCCCCCTACTTCCCAAAAACTGATTCAATCTACTAATAGAGGATGTTGTGTTATGGCTCTATAAAGAGTGTGTACCAGCCAGACATTGCCTTCCCCAGGCTATTTCATGGGCTCCCTCCTGGCTCTATTTTCATAATAAACATTCTAGTTCTAACTTTGCAGGCAGCCCAGGATCTCCAGCTGCCCTCAGTGGGAAGAGAGTGACACAGCAAGAAAGACAGAGTGAGAGATTCCTCTCTTCACTGGCACAATGCGTGCTCTTATCATCCTTACGCTCCTGGCTGTCTTGGTGATGGCTGCTACTTGCTATGGTAGGTGACCTTTATCACTGGGTAGAGCTCCAAACCTGCAGACGTCTTTGGGTCTGTTCGAACACTTTTTATTCAACTTTGTGTCTTCTTTCCCCTTAACTTGATCTCTTGCGTGCTTTCATGCCCTTGTGTCAGATCCTCCTAGCCCTGCTCCAGAGCTGTCAGCTCCATTTAATGCGATTTGTGGCCCAAGATGTTTCAGCCTCTTCCTTTCTGTTCCAGCTCACCTTAAGACTGCTCCTGTTTCTGCTTCTCTGTTGTCTGCACTACAATGCGAGTTGTTATTCTTAATTCTTCCTTTTGAATTGGGACATTTCTCTTTCTCCTTTTCTGATACCAACCCCCTTTTCCTTTGCTGCACACTGATGGAATTAAGATGCCTTTTCATGCAAGAGTCAAACACATTTCACTGTGCTGATACATTCTGTAAGACCACATGGGGGCTTTGAAGGTAAACAGGTATACTGTCCGCTGCACTGTCAGGAACATGAAGGGGAGGAACTATGGTAAAGAATCACACACTGGAAGACCAATCATGAGCCTTGAAGTCCTGCCTAAGACACTAGATAGCTCCATTCTAAACTCCTAAACACCGTAAACTCATCATATAAATACTAGGTCACACCACTGATCCCTTTCTCTTAAACAGGTGCCCTAAAATCTGGTTTCTCTGGTTTGTGTGTGTGAAAGATTGATCTGTCATGTGTGAAAGACTCTGAATCCCATCAGTACAGTATCTTACCGTATATTTTTATCTTTCTTTCCCCAGAGTCCCATGAGAGCATGGAATCCCATGAGTATCTCAGTAAGAGACTGCTTTACTATTTTCTTAAATTTGACGTGGGCTACAGACATCTTCAAGATCATTTCCTCGTATTTTACTGTAGAGATTAAAGATGTGAAACCACTCAGGCCAGGGAAATAGAATTTACTGGGTGATGGAGTTTCAGGATGAAAAGAGAAAGGATTAAAAAAGACTTCACATGTTTGGGCACAAATGCATACCACTGTTTGGCAAAGAGTATGAGAACTGGAAAATGAAGAGTCATGAGCTTAGACCCCTGCTGCATGCACCTAAAATAGGTTAAGTCACACTAGAAAAGGATATTGCTCGAAAAACTCTAGGATGAGCATGGGAAGAGGTATTGCAGAAGACAGTGACATGACTTGTTCTCCTGCAAGGACAGGGAGAGACTTACTTGCAGCACCTTGGAAGAAACAGGTAGGATGTGTGAGTAGGAGAGATCCTTCAGGTTAAAGAGGGAGTTAGAGTCACAGGAAAACCATGAAAGGGTAGAGAGCCTCAGTCTGAAACTAGCAATATCCTGGAGAGGTTAGAAAACAGATGGATTGAAACTAAAAAGAAATCAGACAATCTGGAAGAAGGACTTCACAAAGCAGCTAGTCAGAAGCCCAAAGGCACATGTGGGAGAAAATACCAAAGACATCCACAGACTCCTGAACTCTGCAGTAGGGCTGTGGTGTTTCTCAAAAACGACAGAAGGAACCTTCAGACACCTCAGTCGAAAACTGCCGCACAGACTGCTCTGTGACTACTTAACCTTAGAAGCAGATGAACTTACCCAGGCTCTTCCTGTTTCTACCTGCAATTTCCTGATGCTGAGTGTGCCCAGATCTCCCATGTTCTGTGCAGCTTGGCACCTACCTTCTGTCCAAGCTCTGCTCACTCAGGGGGCCTGTGGCAGCAAAATCACAGTAGCTTTCCCCTGGGTGGCTTGATTAACAGCAGAGCAAGAGAAGCTTGTGCACTTCCATACAGGCTGCGGAAGCCAGAGGGAGAGCCTGTGCACAAAGCAGCGGGGTAGACAACAGAGAGTATTAAAAGGTTCTGGGTTTCACTGTGCATGAAAGAGTGGGCAGGAAGCCTGTTATAGATGTGGAAGTTAGCTTTTGCTGAAATACGGCCTTGAAAAAGTGTCAATCTACTCTAAGTAACTGCTTGCCTTCTCAGATCCCTTCATCAACAGGCGAAGGGCCAATGACTTCATACAAGCTGATTCGAGACTAGAAGCCATCACTCAGGAGAGGTATGTTATAGCCTCAGGACACTAAGGATGAGAGTGGGAAGAGATGTCTCCTTGCAGAGGTGTCTCTCCAGCACAGGCTGGTACCATGGGTGGCAGTCACGGTGATTCTGAGAAGCCTCAGTCCCTTTCTCAATGTGAGGTGCCTGTGAAGTCCCCCATCCCTTGGAGAAGCTGGAACTAGAGATCATAGAGAGCAAGTCCCTACATTTGAAATCATGTCATACGCTGGAGGGGCTCTGCTTAATTTGTTCGAAGGAAACACCAATAGAAGAAGAGGAAATCAGTGTTGGATGGCCAGAAAGACAGCTCAGTTTGAGATCTTGTTCTAGTCCTCAAATCTCAAGCAGAATTAGCACAGCTTTTTCTAAATCACAGGGCCATCTGGGGGCCTCCTTGCCTCATCTATGAAATGTGGATACAGACAGTTTCATGCCTTATTCAGGGCTTGTGAAAGTAAAGACTGAAGCACAGAAATAATCTCTTAATGAGGCATCAAGGCAAACTTTCTCCACAGTACTTGGTGGCCCCTTTGCAGGATGTTTCAAGGCTTTTTGTTCCATGCATGGCTTTGGGGAACAGCAGAAGAGCTGAAGGCAGCAAGCTGGGGGTGCTGCCAAGGAACTTCTCCAAGTTGAGGCAGGAGCCACCTCCCTCTCCCCATCACCTCACTTAGCCCTGAAATAAAAGGTTGCCTGCAGAGGCAAAATGTTCCTGCTGTAGTCACATTGCTCCCCTGTATGTGGTGAAAACAGAATATGGTATGCAGAGATCTGTTTGCAGCTGGATGATGGAATCTCGCGATGGACCCTTATAGGGGGTTGTGGGCCAGAAAAGGGCTGTAGACAGATATTTAAGAGGACAGCATTTACCCTTCATCTGTCCTACTTTTGCAGGATCAGAGAACGTAGTAAAGGACCCTATGAACGTCAGAGGGAGATCTGCGAGGACTACTATCCCTGTGAACTGTACGCTTTTCGCCATGGCTATGCTGCTGCTTACAGGCACTATTTCGGGAGGAGGAGAACCAAGTAAAGGATGACCTAACCCCACCCTGGGGCCTAGAGCCCAGGATATCTTCCCAGAAAATGCAGTGGCTCTGAAACATACTCAGTTGCTTATGTCCCTGTATGTTATCCTGCCTGCTGTTTCTCTTCCTTGTAGCCATGGATTCCTACACTGTTAATTAGCCCTAAGCTGATGTAGCAGAGATCAGAGAGAGTTCAAGATGTGGGTGTTTACTACACAATAAATTGCTGGTTTGATACTATCTTCTTGTGAGTTACTGTATTTTGGGGGTGGCGATGTGCAATTTTCCATGAAGAAGCTGAGTTTATTTATTATAGAATCTGGTGTGGATTATGGAAAATAAAAGGCATTACCTTGCAATCCCATGAATTTGAAATGATCTACAACACTTTTGTTCCAGGATCTACAAGTGTCTTCTTTTAGAGGTCACTGTCAAATTTCAGCTCCCACTCTTGAGACATCCTAAAATGGTATGGTGCTCAGAAGGCAGGGTGAGATGCACTTTTTGAAAATTAAATCTAAGATATCCTTTCTTAGTTGGGGAAACAAAATTTAGAAGGCATCTGTATAATCTTAAAAAGAAAGTTGGGGAGAGAGCAAGTGACATGAAAAGCACGTAAATTGCAACTTGTTTATCCAGCTACCCTTGAGTCCTGAGGTAGTATACTCGCGTAGAAAGGAGTATGTGGTTCAGGCTTTACCCATATTTCCTTTTGCAATCTTCTTTCATGCCTGTACTTCCACTTGGAATGACTGTGGTAGCACTAGAAAGCTGCAGAAACCAAAGGTGAAGAGGGGCTCTGGGTTGCGAATGCTCCGTCTCTGGCAGTGTTCAAGGCCAGATTGCACAGAGTCTCGGGTGACACAGTTTAGTGTGAGGTGTCCCTGCTCATGGTAGGGGGGTTGGAACTAGATGATCCTAAGGTCCTTTCCAACCCAAACCATTCTATGATTCTACGGTAAATTAACAAATGAAAGAAACTCAGTGTTTAGGGTCAAACCCAACCTTGTTTACCTAGAACAATTCCATTTTATTGTTCATAATTCCTTGGAAACCAAGATGTGTCCTGGCCTGTGCACAGGTTGCTGTGCACCTCCTGGCCCATTAAGGAGTGAGTGTGACTGCTGTCAGGTTATCACTACCATCAGCACCAGGGGACCTCTCAGCAGCCTGTCCCCAGGAGAAGAGGCACCAGTGCTGACATGCCCAAGAATTCAGTGCTGCTCTGGGCTGGTCGACAGCCACAGCAGCTTGGATACTACCTGATGCAGCATGTGTACAAGACATAACATCTTCTATCACAGCACAGCTGGTTTCAATAATCTCATCTGCAGGCTTCCATAAGCATCTGCAAATTATAGAAGTGGCATGCTATCAAAGGCTATGAGATATAAAGTATCAAATTGTTGACTAATTTGTGAAATTAAGTCTAGAGCCAAGTCTACCTGCCACATTAGAAACACAGATCTCCTTCCAAAATATGCTTCGAGGCTTTGCCAGCAGTGAAAATGGACTTTCGGAAAACAATGTGATTTATTTATTGAAAACACTTCTGATAGGAAACTCCACCCTGACAGTTGCTAAAGTTTTGTCCAAAGGAAAAAGTGAGACAGAAATTAGTTTCAGGAAAAAACCCATATGGATTAGGTATATTTGTACCCACACTTGTTCTGCATGTTCCCAAGTAGGTGAATCTTGCAATCAACAACTAGAGCAAAACTTTCATACCCAAAAGTCAACAAGTTCACAGTGTCTGGGCTTGACTCGACACTGTGACACTACCAAAACAGAAGGCACAAGGCTAGTGCTGTCTGTGTCTGTATCCAGAAATATCTTGTGATTCCAACTTCAGGTTTACCAGTATAAATAATGAATAGTACTGCAGATTTCTGTGGGATTTTGCTAGTGTGAGCAACAACCAAACACGTTTAAGAGACTACATGCTGGTTAGAAAGCTTGGGAAAAGTCGGGAAGAGAAGTAAAGATGTTTGGATTACATGGAATGTATATTTATATTCTTTCAAGTATTCTTTCAGAAGCATAACTTTCCTAGAATACCTATTATTTATAGATATTTATTTATTTTTAAACTGTTGGTCTTCAAGATAGTTTTGCTGGAAATTGTTAGTATATATATTCAGTCTTTCCTGGACTGTATATAAAATTCAACATTTTTCCTCTTCCAAATTCTGAAATCTCTGTAAGCTAAAAGACAGCATTTCTCAGGATTGGCAAAATCCCTAATGGCTCTGACTGCCCCAGGGAGCTTTTTAGCTGTTAATTTTGTAATCCTTGGACATATTCCCTGCATGTGGGGCTAAGGAGAGCTGGATTTGAGGTGGAGGAAGATGTGATCCATATGTTGTTTGTGAGGCATGGTTTTGGGAACTTAGATGGTGGGTTATTGGTAGATAAGCTGTAGAAGAGCCCATGCGAGGCTCCTGACATACCAAATACCCACAGTCACCCAAGTCCTGAAGAATAAATCACTTTGGAATCTGAAGGTTTATTTGATTTTTAGATAAGAGAAGCCAAACTGAAGCCTCCAAACTAAGGAGATTTCCAGGAAGAAAAAAGAAAGACCCTCCCTCAAGCTAACTGCCCAACATTCCGAACAGTGTAAAAATCTCAGCTCTTCAAAGTGATTTGGTGAAACTCTCTGAAGCAAAAATCTACTCTGTGTTTGCCCTATGCGAACTATTTCATAGGTTTCCTTACCTTCAGGAGAATGGGTCAAGGTGAGGTGTGGGAAAAGGGTCGCCATTGGGTTCAGTCTTATTTGATTTTCTACATGAGAGAGCCCCATCACATGAAAAGAATGTTCTGCTTCAGGGCATGCTGGTTTCTCCCCTGGCTTTTGAGCAAGAAGCTAGTGTGACTTATAAACATGAATGATTTTCATGTTTATAAGAAAACTGATTTTTCTTTATCCAGTTGTTTTTCTTCAACTGCCTCATTCAAAACCTCAGATAAAATCTTCTGGAAATGCCACACGTTCTGAGATGGATGTCAAAATGGCTGCCAGGACTAAATATCTCCTGGCTAGAAGGACATGCTTTGTTTTGGAGCTCAGACAAAGGAACACAAGCCAGAGCTCTGATGTCTCCAGGAGATCACAGGATATAAACTGCTGCCCAAAAGCCGGCTCTGGAGAACCTCAGTAACCTCCAGGAAAGCTCTGAGGTTAGGGATACTAGCACAGCCAAGGAAGACATGAGGAGTCTGCTGGCACCACTGATAGTGATTCTGGCCCTGGCCGCTCTCTGCCGTGGTGAGAAAGGTAAGGGGACGTCTTCCTGGGAAGGCTCTTGGGAGTGCTGTTCATCCCTGTAGCTTGCTGCCAGCCTCCCTCTGGTCTGTGAGAGATGCAGAGCTTTGCAGGGAGGAGGTGCACCACCGGTCATTGCACAACTTCACGTCTCTGTCCCAGAGACAGAGCCATGACTGAGAGGGCCTGGGGACAGACAGCCTCATCTCTTTCTGGGCACTTCCTTCCACTGGTCAAACCTTACCCCCTGCACCACTGAACTGCAGCAGAGAAATTGAACATTTGAATATGTTTAAGTATTGAACCAGTTTAGAATTTAGGTGAATTGGCAAAGGTGTGCTGGATGCTCACTTTTGAGTAAGAGGGCTGAACTGCAGGCAGATCTGTGTCGACCATGGTAGAGGGGAGCATTTTGTGCTGCCAGTCCTGCAGTGCTGTAGGATCACAGAGATAAACACCAAGTCAAGCCTTCAGTTACAGGGAAATGTGGGATTTGGGAAAAAAGGCTTCTATTAGTGGTTACAAAGAAATTAGTTGTCCCGTTGAAATAAGAGCACATCACATTTGAAGGCTATCCAGCAATGGTGACTTCATGATGAAAAGATAGTAATGTAGTGGCAGCTCTATAGTAGAAGAGAGGGAGGGGGTAAAGATCAGAAAAACAAGTGTTTTCCCTTTGCGGCAAGAAGATTGAAGCTGAGCAGGAGAGAGCTTAGTCTTTTCTTTTTAACTCATTCAGAGTTAAATTTTGTTCAGTCATGATTCAATACTGGCAAATATATATATATTTAATTAGTGTTTTCCTTCTGTCAGTCTCTTTCTCACTTTCTCAGTCTGGCATATATATCTGCTTTTTTTAGTCATTATTGTGTTCCAGAATGCTTATCTGCATCGGAGTAACTTCTAATTTTATAATTTTACTATTTTTTTTTAATCCAAGGAATGTATACATTGCTTAAAACCAGAACTACACACAACCCTTTTCACATTACATTTTTGTTTAAGCACAGTTGTTATTCTGGCTCAGCCTGAGCCAGAAAGCTGTCAGGACAGAATTTTTTCTAATTTTTGGTCCTATTTCTATTCCTTACCAATGACTTGTGATTTCTCCCCAGAGATAATGAAACCTTTCTTTCTGAAGATAGAGGAGATATTCAGCTATTTTGGGGTTCTGTCCAAATTTGGGGTTTTACTGAAATGGTCCTGTAGCTCTAGCTATCCCTGCTCTTAGTAACGGTGAGGAGATAAATGAAGGTCTTCCTCCAGCTTCCATGGTGGTTATATGTTTATTTTGTCATTTAATCTGGATCAGAGGAAGTTGAAATTAAAATAACCCAGTCATAATGAGTGAATTTTGCTGTGGTAGAAGTGTCTATCTCTAAATGGTGGGTGCCACAAAACCCTTTTTGGGAGGAACAGACCTTCTGGGAAACTGGGGAAAGCTGGACCCAGGCAATAGAGAGAGGGATTTCTTTACAGAGCAGAGCAGAGGAGGAGGACTCACAAGCAAAATCCTTTGTGTCTGCCTTCCAGATCCCAAAGACCTCGTAGGATCTCCCAGCGCTGACAGTGAGTATATCATTGTGACTGATGCGCAGCTCCATTCTGCTGCATCTGCCTCCTTTTCCCCTTTGATATGTTCAAGGAGTGAGCAAGAACCATGCTGAGCCCTTCTAGTTGCTCCTTTTTTGCTCCTGCAGCGCTGCAGTCCCTGAGGTGCAGGAACACCTGCAGCGAACAGAGGCACTGCCTTTCACAGCCATGGTGGCAGTGGACACATGGGAGGTCAGCCTCCCATCCAGGCAGCCTAGCATCACTCCGGGTGTGCTAATGCTGCAGTCTGCATTCCCACAACCCTCAAGCAGCCCCCAGGCAAGACATGAGTCCTGCAGGTCGTTAGCAGCTGGATGCGTCTGCTGTCTGTGAAATAGCGTGAGCAACATGGCCAGTCTTCCTGCTTCTCTGGGCTGGCATCAGAGACCTACCCAAAGTAACTGTTGTATTCCCAGACTGCTAAGGGAGCAGAATCTGCTCCAGCGCCTCCAGGCTCTGCTCTTTCGGATCTGCTGAACAGCCAGTCTGGTGTGCAGGATCACAGTGCAGAAAGGTTTGGTGCCACATAGCAACAGGCTGTGACATCCCTGCCAGATACCTCAACCTGGAGAGCCTGAAAGCAAGCACCTTCCATGGCTGCTCCAGGCTGCATCCTGTAGTCCCTCTGTTAGGTTGCCTGGGACATGTGAATTGCACATCATAGGATGTTCACAGATTTTGCAGCAAGCCGATCCTGGCAGAAAGCTGTATGGAAAGTCCCTTTTATTTCCTCCTGTCTCTCTGTTCTCACACCTTAAAGGATAACATTGCTGCTGAGGAGCATGAAAGCTGGTATTTCTCCAGTGAGCCAATCCAAATACAGATTGGGAAATAAAAAAAGATCTGAAAAGAGTGTTCAGGGAAAGGTGGTGATTCCTGACAGCTTATTAACTGTCAGTTTCAGTGTAGTCAGCATTTTGATCCATACTAAACCCCAGCTTGTTAGAGAGGGGGCACCTTTCATTTGCCAAATGGAAACACAGTCAAACACCCCATGATGATGAGGGAAGATCACAAACCCCACCATCACCCCACAGGCTGAGGCCTCAGAAACTTGCTTGTAGAAACTTAGAAACTTGACAATTTGCCAATTGCCCTGCTGGAACATGTGTCGATGCACAGCTGCCTGTGTTGCTGGCATGTCGGATCTGTGCACACCTCTATTGTTGTGGGTCCATATGATGGAGCAAGACTGTGCTGCGCTGAGCCCTGTCTGGGAATGAGGAGCAAAGTGGCTCTACCTGCTCTTTGTTAGGTGCTCCACAGCACCCCGGTGTTTGTAAACTACAAATTCAGGGGAACAAACAAGCAACTGTGCTGACAGCATGTTAGTGGAGACCAGGTGCTAATGCTGTCATTGCAGAACGACCTCTCATATTCTTCAAGTCCTGAACAACAGGATCTTTGCACCTCCTGTGTGTATTTCTCCTTTGGTGATGTTTGCTCACATTCTTTTATATCTTTAATTTTTCATGGCATTATGCACATGTGAGCATCGGTATGTTTGTGAACTGACTATTGCTTATGGCTCACTGGAGGCATTTTAAGGCCTGGTGGCTGGTATCCCACATCACTCTCAGTCTGAGTCAATAAACAGAAAGGAAGCCAAGACTTTGAAGTTAACCAGGCCAGGGAGAGAGGGTGCCGTTCCCTGAATTTTCTCCTCATTCATATTTTATGCTGTCATGGCTTTGCCATCTGTGCATTTGCTGTGGAATCAGATGATCCTGTGTGATAAGAGAATGGAGTTTATGACAGAAAAGGCCCTTACTTCATGGAGTTGTGCAGGTTGGAGTGAGGAGGGAGCCCATCTGTTGAGCTTTGAGTGAACAGTGGGGTGGGAAAGATGAGGATTAGGATGATTTGTGGCAGTCACCTCCTTGTGAATAGACTGTCCAGTTGCAGAGGTTAGGCTGGTCTCTACTTCTTATAGACCATGGCCCTGCATCTCTAACCTGCTGTGTTCTTTCTTGGTAGGCATCAAGATTAAAAAAGAAGTTGCCAATACCTTTGTGAAGAGGCAGAAGAGATCCAGCCTATATGAATGGTAACAACTCAGGAGTCAGGCTGAGAGCTAGACTCTGGACCTGTTACAAAGAGGGGATAGGAAGACAATAAGACATGACGAAGCACTGATTTGTTGTACATCTATGTTATTATCTTCATGTGTTGCAGCAAAAACAGGCTATAGGAGACACTTATGTATAGATAAATGTTTTTTTCATAAATATCCTTTTGAAAACTCAAAGGAGTATCAGCTGGACTCTGACATTTCTCCCTGGGAGGAAGATAGTACTAGCTGTCTTGGCTAGCCATGGGGAGAGCAGGATACAAGTTAGAAGCTCCTCTAGCCCACAGGGTCATCAGAACAAATCTCCACGATAATGAGTAGCACAGAACCTTGGTCATTGCCTCTGGCTCCTTACAAAAGAAGCTCAGCTCTATTACAGGGATGTAGCTAGATCGGATTGGCTGTTATTTCTGAAGCTGTAGATCCTACGTATATTTGTGCTGACATCCTAGACACAAAGATTTGGAGCAATCCACCTCTAAACATTTGGAGAAATTTGAGGTAATGCAGGAATGCTCTTCACATATTTCCTGGAAGAGGTTGTTAAGCCACTCTTATGTAGGTCTGTGCAAAAAGATTTTTATTCAATCTGTCTTTGGACTGTTGGGTTTAGACAATAGAAGATTGAGAGCCCCCATCACTAAAGGAAAGGATCAGAGTACTGTAGCAGAGAAACTTACTGATATTGAAACCTGCAGTGATTAAAATCAAGATGAAATTCATTAGCAGCAACTGTATTGTCTGTATTGACTACCCCTTATAGTTGTGGCATCATAAAAGTAGCTTCTGTTATAAGCATTAAGCAGGAAGAATTGAGGTAGACAGACATTGTGGCATATTATTTGATCATGACGTAAGGTTAGTTTGGTAATATGAATGCAACGAATGTAATTCAGGGGTGCTGCAGGGTATTTTCAATACAGAAGTAAAGTAAAAAAAATCATGAGATACTGGTGGGACTCCTGCAGCAGTATGTACAGTCTTCAGGAAAGATTAACCAAACCTAGAAGAGGAGTTGAGAAGGGCATCTAGAGTTAATAGCTGAGACTAAAAGATTTGGTTTTGTTTAGCCTGCGAAACAAAAGTTGAGTGGGGATAGTGTTGCTGTCTACAGCAGAAGAGAGGATGATGACAGAGAACTGCTTAAGCTAAAGGAAGATAATGGCTAATGGAAAAGTGAGCAGAAACTGGGTGCAAATAAAGGTAAACAGCAAACAATGAAATAAATTTACAATTAAAAATATTAATAATTGAAATAAAACCAGCAACAGTAACAACAACAAAAATAACAGTAATTAATAAAGATTCCTGAGTAGTTGAGGAATTAAGTTGGGAACAAAAAATAGCTGGACTTTTTCCATGGTATTCTTTGTTGATAAAACCTCAAGAACAATTGCTTCAATTGCTTTAAGTTGGGTTCAATTCCATTTGTTCCCAGCATTGATCAAACAGTCTGTCCTCATGTAAGTAGATGTTTAACTCACTATGAGAAGTACCCTGTTGGGACACCCTGTGGAATCACTCTTCTCATGTTAGTGTCAGGAGTGTGAACCCTTTGCAACTGCATTGACTGAATCTGTGTAACAGCATCTTTCTCTTTGTCTATTCCAGGTACTATGAGTATTACAAAAGTCCAATGGAGCAGATGCATGAGCGTTGTGAAAACTATCCCCCCTGTGACTATCTTTCTGACCAAATAGGATTTTCCATGGCCTATAACCGTTTCTTTGGGAGATACTAGGGATGGGACGGTCACTTCGTTCATTTGGCTTCGGACCACTCTGAACCCCCTTGGAGAAAGAAGGTTGTGGGTGGGAAGGACAGAAGAAAACCATCCAAACTTGGGTCTTCTTCTGTTGTCTCTCTAAACAGCTGGAACACCAAGACAACAATTATTACACTAGTTAAGCTTGCATTAGCTTTTTTCCTGTCACCAAAGAAGTCTCTCTTCAGTTGTCTTTTGTGGCATTTTGAGCTTCCCCAGAAGACTCTGTCTTACCCAATTCCATTTGAAACCCTAGGACACAATTGGTGAAAAAGCAGTGATTATTCTAAGGAAAATCAATATATGCCTTAGGAACACAACTAGACCTTTTGTCTTCTTCTGCAAAATACAGGAGGGTTATAGAAGAAGGGTGCCACAATGTGTGTAAATGCAAGGGATCTGATCCTAGGATGCTCACTGGGAAGAAGGCAGAGCAGCTGTCTCCTGCTACAATGACTAGGAAAGTTCTATATTTTCAGGTAGTATAATCACCCTAAATATGTGCCAGAGTACGATCATTTTGTAAAGACAAAAGTGTGGAAATACTGTTATACTCTCACAAAATTTGCCTGTATAGCAACAACAGATAAATCCCAAAAGGCATGTTTAAGGAGTCCTTTTAGATGAGCCCTTTCATTTGTTTGCTGCATTTAGCGACTGTCTGTACAAAGAAACTTGGAAATCTCTTGTTGTTTGTGTTACAACTGGTTTCTGGTGAAACTGATTATACCCAAGCACAATAAAAAAATAATCTGTTCCTTTCTGATGCTTTAGCACTTATGCTTGAAACTAAAAATGTCTAAATAGCTCCAAAAAAAGAGGAAGAATTAAAAAAATCCAATAAACATTATGAAGTAAACACAAAATCAGTTCAAGACAACTTGTATCTCTCATATATATATGTATATAAAAAATATGTAGTTATATACATATCCACCCTCTGTACTACTTCATTCTGTCCCCTGGTGTGAATGTTATACCTTAGCAACTTTCTGCACAGCCCCCATCGATGTGCTTCGTCAGCTTCCTTCCCTGAGACATAGATGACAGAACCCATCTCCAAAAAAAGAGACTGTTGACCGTCAGGAGGCTGAAAAAGACCAGATCTCTGATTGTGTGTAAGCTGATGCAGCCATCCCCAGCTGCCTACTGCAATAAATACTGCTTATGCAAAGCAGGTTGGTATGCTGCTTCTCTCTGTTCCTCTGAACAGCCTTTATCTGTGGTTAAAGAGATGCCTGGAGGACAAAGCCTGCTCTTGTGACCCCTGAGGAGCAGGGTCCCGATGTGTGAGGCTGCCTTCTCCCCTCCTGTGCCCCAGTGTGAATTAAAAGTGACTACACTGAAATTCAGGTCATGATCCCAGTACGCTGTGACAGTGATGGAGAGGAGAACCAGGTTTTTCCTGATTTGCCATCTGCTAAGTTCAGCATTTCTCTGAAAGCCCTTGCCCTACAGTAAGGACATGGAATACGTCCACAGAGATGGCTGCCAGTGTGAGTGTGAGCATCTCTTGTTTGGCAAGCTGCTATGACTTGTACTGGCTATGCTGATCTTGGCCAAGGAGAAGACAGTTAATGTATCTCTGCTTTCCTTGGTCAAACACCTGAGACTGGTTACTCTATTGGCATAAACTGATGGGGCTTCATTGCTTACAGCAAAACTGAACTGAATGCCATCCAGCAAAAATGAACGAAATGCTTGATGAAAGCAGTGAAAATTTTGCTGGGAAAAATACTGGAGAGATTAGTGAAATCCTAGTGCCTGCTGTACTACAAGTTAGAGGGTTGTTATTGTATGATTTTGTTCACACAAAAAGAAAATCAAGCTTCCTCTCTATATTTGCATCTTTGAATTAGTTTTTTACTTTCCTCTCCCTTTCAGTAAATGTTTTTTCAGGGAAGTTGCACATGAAGGCCTCATTCATGTTGTCTGCTCTGAGTTACCAGATGTCTATACGGGTTGAAGTCATTACAACCTTTGGGGATCTGAGTGCAGAAATGTATTGTTGGAATAGAGGAACCGGATTTTATCTTGGTTAAGGCAGATTGAAGTACCACTATTAATCCTCTGCTGCCATCTTATGTCCATTGTATTTATTGTAGTTAATGATTATGTTGCTTTCGAAGAATTTGAAAATGTAAATCCAGTGGGCTTTATTCCTGATTTGCTTTGTCCTATGACATACACTAAAAGGCCAGAAGGGAAAAACAGAGACATAATCTGCAACTCAATTATATCCAGCTGAATTGAAATTTTAGTGGGACTGTTTTCCCTGATTTTCAAGTTCCCACTGGAGCCTGCCACAGTTTATCTCCTTTTTATCTCTTCATAAGCAGAAGAGGAGATGCCTCTGAATAAATTCACAAGCCCTTCTGTGGACTCACTTTTAGCAGCCAAAGAACCACTTTCTGAAATACAGCCCAAGATGATAGAGCAATTCCAAGACAGCAAAGTGGGTAGGCTGCATTTATCACTTTGCATCATCCTTCATGCCATCACCTCATATCACCAGTGGCTGCAGATATCATCAGCAGCATCAGCAGGAGCAGTTATAGATTATTTTGAAAGCAACCCAATATGAGACCTCATCTCATCTCTCACCCTGTTTCAGCAATATTCAGCAAATGCTCTCTGTCTCTAGGACCCAAGCAGATGCACAAATGTCTCTTTTTTCAGGGAATCACACCATGTCTGCAGACGCTCCCCTCACCCAGCCTATCACTAGCAGGCAATGGAAAATGGACTTCACTTCTCTGTAGTCAGAATAAGGCCCTAATACCTCTTCTTGGCTATTTTCCATGCAGAGAAGTTATCAGAGACCAGAGACAACTCACTTCGCCGGTGAGTGACTCACTGCTGTTATTTGGAAGGGTGACTGGAAAGCAGCTACTAGAGAGGGGTTCATCTCAGTATAGAATCTGTATTTACACTCATTTTGAACTTATCCAGCGTAAACAGTCCAACAAGGTGCCACTCTGCAGTGATGTAAGGGTAGGATTGGCTGCACATTATTAGAAACCAGGGAGAGCTAAGGAGGAGGAGGACAGTTATGTTATCTCTGCTTCCAGATGGGATCCCAGCCTACCCTGTGTTGGCTTTATCAGAGCTCTGCACTTTTTTAAAAGGGTCTTTTTAAGCTCTTGACCAGGGAGTACTCTCCACCTCGTCCTGACACATAAGTCCTCAGGAGAGACCTGCCTTAACGTCTCCAAGCCAGGGAATTCTTCATTTTTGCAAGAACAAGAACATCAGATACCTTGGAATTAACAGAACTATCAAGGTGAAGGACACCAAACCAGATGGAGTTCGTGAAACCAGACCCTTCCTTATGGATTGTTGGCTCACTTCTATCAGTAAATTGTCTGTTTGGACTACTAATGACTTCTGAATTCCTGTAAGGATCTGGTGAATGATCTTTAGTTGAAGAACTGTAACCAAAACCTGAGTGCAAATTACAAACTGCAGAATCTTCCAGTTCAAGAAAAAGGGAAAGAAACACATATAAATGACCTCTACTTGATCAAAAATATTCTCCATGGTGTCTTGGGAAGACTCTGGAATGACAATGCTGCTGGCTACCCTTCTGTTGCTGATCTCCTCACAAATGCTGGTAAAAGGACTAAACATTGCTAACATTGCTCTTTATTTTAAATGGTAAAATTGCTTATCCCACTGAAATAAGCCTTCCCCCTTTCCCTTTCCCCTCCCCCCCCCTCTTTTTTCTTTTTTATTTGAAACATGTTCTTTAAGGAGCTTTGGGCTCTTTTTTAACTCTTCTGCTTTCAGTTGCTCTGTTCAATTTCTTACCTGTCCTAATTCCTTTTAACTACTTGGTTGGAAATTTCCTCTTGTTTGAAGCCAGATGGTTTTCCAGGGTATGTCTGTGAGTAGATTTCATGGAATTATGGTCCTTTCCTTTTTTTCCAGCCTGTCTCAGCCAAGGCTCTGACAAAATGTTTTGTTGGATAGGACAGTGACAATATTGCTCTATTTCTTGTTATGCCTTTTAGCTTTCCCTCAGAGCAATTATGGCATCATAGAGAAACTGAATCCCTGTGTAGTTTATGGGTCAGTATAACTTCAGAGGTTATGCGTCTAGGATGAATACTTGAGATGAAGCGAATTTCTACTTGTACAATTCAATTATTACCTGACTACAGTAAATGACCTATCTACTAGGAGATCAAACAGCAAAAAGAACAATGCTATAACTCACACCATTTCTTAGATCTTATTACAGAAGATTTTTGTTAATTAGAAATGCTAGAAACAGATTGATTGATTGATGGCTTGGCTTCATGAACGAAGACTTGGGAAGGGCTTTACCCACGCTTACTACAAGTGCGATGATGACTAAAAGGGGCAGTGTGGGGTAGGCAAATCCAGGTAGACAAAAGGATGCTTGGTCGTTCAAGATGTTGCCGAACAAGACTGTCAACTCCTGGGTGAATCTCGAGTCACCAAATGTCCTGAACCACCTGCATGCAGGGTTGAGTCTGCGGCTCCCAGTGCACCTTATCACCTGCCGTTTCGTCCCTCACCTGTCGCTACAGGGCTTTGTAAGTGTGAGTAAAACTCTTCAAGCCTGCGCAGTAGAGGTTATTTTCCTGTTACAGCACTCAGTTGTGTGAAACTTTACACATTCATTTAATGTATGACAAGTCAAGCTGGCCTCACTGAGACAAACTGGATGAAAAAAAGTTTTGGTTCACTGCTACTATACTGTTCTTTATTGAACATCAGTTCCTGAAGCCAAAACATGTCCAAGAGCTATTGACAAGACAGGAAGAAGAAATTTACCTCTGAGAATGTTCAGGCTGCATTGACCCTAGCACATTTTTTTTCTTCTGCTTATTCTTTCCCTTTTCAAAAGCACTTATTAATCATGAGCACAATATTGAAATAACTGGACTGTGGGTTTGTCCTGCAGGCTTTATACCCTCACTTTCTGAAGGGCCAACTCCTCTTGTTTTCAATGCCACTCATCCACATGAAATAAGAACTTTGGCATGCTGGCTGAAATTTGCCTTAGGTGAAACTTGGACAATAACCTGAGGTTGCTCAGGATGGTTTTGTCGAAGATGCCTACTTGCTGTCCTTGCTTGCCAGTAATGACAAAGAGGCAAGAAGAGGGCAGGGAAAAACTCGGCTTGCATCCACAGAGATACACAAAACACACGTGATACTAATCATCATTTGCTTTTATGTTGTAGGCTGCATGCCAGCTCATGATGGATATGGCTTTGCATTCCTTTGATGACCAGTATCTAGGGTGTAGAGAGCAGATGATGGAAGAACTGGAGAGAGGAGACTATTTCCAAAAGGAAATAGCTGCTAACAAGGACTATTTGAGTCTCTGGAAGAAGGCTCAAGAGGCTTTGTTAAAGAGCCCTGTAGGTCTCCTGAGGGAGATGCAGGAGAGCCATGCCGTAGTCCTCATGGCTTACACCATGAACTCTTCCCTGCACTCTCAGCTGAACTGGGCCACATCTATAGCAGGAAGCCCTCCAGAGCACTACAGACACAACTTCAGTTTCAAATATTTTCACTTTTACCTAACGACTGCTATCCAGATAATGAAGCAATGGCAGAACAGCAAGGAGAGCATGGGGAAACGTAAGTGCTACCGTGTGCACAGGGGTGTAAAAGACTTGTATATCAAAGCCATGGAAGGCAGCAAGGTGCGATTTGGCCGTTTCACCTCCACCTCCCGCCTCTGGAATGAAGCCCAGAAGTTTGGGAATGAAACTTTCTTCACAGTGACCACTTGCCTAGGAGCAGCTATGCAAGGCTTTTCTTACTACATATCCGAAAAGGAAGTCCTCATTCCCCCTTATGAGACATTCCTTGTCAAAAGCTTCTCTCAGACACAGCACGGTAATCGGCTGCATCTGCATTCTGCGGGGAACTACAGCAAGTACCACTGCCATCTCGTGGAAGGTATCGTATACGGATGTTCATGCGGGCGGGAGCAGGACAGTGTTTCCAAGGTCCCCCAGCAGCCCTTGCCAGCTGTACCTACACGGGTCCACACTCAAGGCCAAATCTGTAGCTGTGTTCACTGTGTTCACCTATGAGAGCCACATGATCCAGTTTTTACTTGTTTGTCATGAAACCTGGGAGCACCCCACAATTCACCTGGTACACAGAAGGTCGCAGGACTCTTTGCAGCTTCCATTTATCCCATCAGCCATTGCAACGATGTCATAGGACACATGCATTTGAGTCCTCAGCATTCCTATTGCAAAGGCAGATGAGATTTGCAGGCAGCTTGAATTCGGATATTTATTCTGGTGGCTTCCAAGGCTACTACACTTCAGGCCTCAGAACTGTTCTGAGTGTTGGTCCACTACTACTCTGGCAAGCTGAGGTAAGCGTAGGCAAAACTACCATTGCTTTAGTGGTGTTTTCTCTCCTGTGACAACAGAAAGGAAAGGTATCCTTTGGCAAAGCACATACATAGTTTCCTGGATACAGAGCTAACTCCATGCTGGAAGACCTCACTGGGTCTGTTCCAGTTAATGAGTACACCACCAATACCCTTGCTTTTGTCTCTTTGGACAATAATGTGTCAATGCAACCTTAGAGCACAAAATAATCATTCAGGAGTGAGAGTTTGTGCCTGGACCTAAGCCAAAGTAGTAGGTTGATTTGAAAAATGGCTCTTCTGGGCAAAGCTTGTGTTAGCAAGTTCAGGAAGCTCTAGGCAGCAAAAAAAAGGTCTGAATGACTGCTCTCTTGACTTTATTTCAGCCTCAAGAAGCAAGAACAGTGGTTCCACTGCCCTCACCTCAGCCATTCTTCCTAGTGTAGTTGGAGTTTTCATGTGCTTGGCTCACAGTGACTGATTCTCTGGCTGCATCTAGATATATACACTTGAATAGCGGGTGAGAAGAATTACAGGAAATCAGACTCTGGGGCTCCTGTTGCTACAGAAGGTTCAACCCTCCCTTTGCTTTCAGCTGCAGCTCTCCAGCTGAGACTGTGACATTCATCCTGGCTCATGAAAGGATACATTCCTTGCACCCTTTCAGGTAGGAGGGCAGTTATCTATGGCCTTTCTGAAGAGTAGGTCAGTGATACCCTTCACTGCATGTATTCATATGCATTCAGGAAAGACACACACATACTTTGGATTCTTTGCAGAGCTCTTTGTGCCTTTATTTTTAGTGAGAAAGAGTCTGTCTGTGGGGTGCAAAAGGCACTTAAGGAATTTTTATGTCTTCCATGTTTTAGCAGATTAAATGGAGGAGTTTGAGGCTCAGCATCTTGTGTATCGAATTTAGGTATCTATAATGGAAGAGGCCAACATCTAATAATCTGAAACCTAGTAACATGTTCTGTGAAACTGAATTACTGACCCTGAAATCCTGAGACATGGTTGCCTAGGCAGCCAGAACAGATTCAATACAGAACTATTTTACCATTAACTCGTTTTCTATCTGTGTGTCATGTTACTTTCTTGTTGCTCTTGGTTTACCAGTTATTTGAAATAATAAGTTGTTAGAACTTGATGTTGACCACTAAATGCTCAAAGATACTAAGCCCAGATTTCAAAAATTAAAATATTAGAAACAGCTGCTGCAGATACTTCTTTTATGTGTGTTCAGACATGCTCGGACTCTTTCCTATGTGAGAAATACAGGAATCAAGATGGATTTCTGACACATCAGCATGTTTATAGCTCTTCTTGCTTCTCTTTTATCGCGTGGATGCAGGCTTCAACCATTTTGACAAAGATTTGGAATCTTTCACAAGGTGGCCTCAACACCCTGAAAGCCTCCTCTAAGTAGTCAGCTGCTATTTTCAGGCTTTTCTTTATGGATCTGTGTCCTTGAAGGATAGCCTGTAGGAAAACAAGAAGTGAAGAGGAGGACGATACAGAGCGAAGCCTGAGCGGTTGTGGTGGTTCATCTGAGGAGGAGCTGTCATCTGTCATACTTGGTGCCTCATTTTCTTGTAGCATCTTCACAATATCAGCATAATCCATGAGAAGTTCTGACACTTGGAGGGATAAGGCAGGTGAACTCAATAACTGATGAATAGCAAACTCTACTGTGTCAGGGAAATTGTCATGTTTCAACATCACTGCAACGAGAACACTCATGATGCTTTCTACAATCTCCTTGTATTTCTCATAAAGTTCCTTTACCACAGTGATCTTGTCCTGCAAGGTGGTGATGGGACCAGCAATCCTAGCATACAAACTTTGGCTGATGCTATCAAGTACATCTTTGTCTTTTGATTCCATGTTGTCTTGCATCTCTTTCACAGCACTGACCAGGAACTGTAGATTCTCTTTAATGCTGAAGTTTTCTTTTACTGACATGATAGGGAAGTTGGTGCCAAAATTTCCATTGAGGAGTCGGAATATTGTGTTGATGGAAGAGACATAGATGTACACTAAGTCATGCAGATTCTGGCAGGCCCTGACCAGCCTTTCTTTATCACTCGTAAAACCAAGGCGGGCTAACATTTCTGGAGTGGGATCTGACTCTGAAAAACAGAGGAAATCCAGAAGATACAGTGAATAAAACTAGATATATTGTTGTAAATTAAGTTTAGCTAGCTGAATTCCTTTAAATGTGTTCTTTTGACTGGTGGTTTTGCTTAGCTATACTATATAGCTATGTAAGTATGTAATGATATGTACTATGTACTATAGTATATGCATACTATAGTATGCACATATACATACACTATAAGTATGTAACTATATATATACTATACCATTTAGCTATATAGGTAATTGCTTAGCATAGGAAGCTAAAGTTTGCTGGAGCCTTTGGCCAAAAGCAGCTAACTCCCACCTAGATAAAGCTGAGCTTAATTTACAACCTGTGCTTAGTTATGTAAATGAAGGCCACAAGACCATTGCAAATTGGAAGATAAAGGAGTTGCATCCATTAGCAAGGAGCAAGAGAGAGATAAATAATGTATGGACCTCCTGGAGGTAATGAAAGAACCTAATGATGGACAAGGGGACCCCAGACCAAAATTCAGTACTGGGCCAAGAAGCACATGCAAGGTGCATAGATTGTAATGGTAGAAAACCCCAAGAATTTATTTTTTCTAAGTCCCTCCCTAGAGGTACTCAGTCTTGAGCTGCTCTTATTCCTGTAACACTCCATTAGCAAATTATTTATCTAAGAATCAGAAATCTGAGGCTATGCTTTGAGAAACCTAGAGCAGAGAATTTTCTTTAACAATATTTTCAGATTGAATGTTATATTTCTGAAACCAGTATTACAAATTTTCAATTCACCTGACCCTCCCTCCCCCAAAACATTAGAAGAAAACACAGAAACAGGTCTTTGTCAGCCTTTGTAGGGTCTTACCAAGCAGGCCAGCAAAATATGGTGTAAACAGCAGGAAGTATTGTTACTCTTATGGCTGCAGGAAGTTATGTCTCTGACCTTCAGCATGTAATCTGAAAAGGAATGGAAGTGATGTAAGTGAATTATTCTTTTCTTTTGGTGTTTATTGGTAAATTTACGTGAGTCCTAACAAACAATCTACATCATTCTTAGAACCATAATCTTTCAGTTTGTATACAGAATCATAGAATAGTTAGGGTTGGAAAGGACCTTAAGATCATCAAGTTCCAACCCCCTGCTATGGACAGGAACACCTCACGCTAAACCATGTCACCCAAGGGTCTGTCCAACCTGGCCTTGAACGTTGCCAGAGATGGAGCATTCACAACTTCCTTGGGCAACCCATTCCAGGGTCTCACCACCCTCACAGTAAGGAATGTCTTCCTTATATCCAATCTGAACTTCCCCCGTTCAAGTTTTAACCCATTACCCCTTGTCCTATCACAACAGTCTCTAATGAAGAGTCCCTCCCCAGCATCCTTATAGGCTCCCTTCAGATACTGGAAGGCTGCTATGAGGTCTGGTGGATCTATGCAGAATTCAATTCATATTGCTGGGAGGTGGGAATAGACACAGCAAAATCAAACGCATCAGACATCTACATTCAAGGGACAGGAGACTGAAGACTGAGTAATACAATGTTTTGTCAGGCTACAATTTCCTGTGAAGTGACCCATATCTGTCAGTTCATACAGCAGCTAGATGTTGCAAGCATCCTTTGACAGGTAGAAGCACAAAACATTCCCTTTGCTTGGGCTCCCACCTTGCTACTATTTTGACTGCTAGGGAAGTTATGTCCTTCTGCTTGCACCTAAGTGTTCTCCCAAGGCCAATTGCAGGTATAGTCCTGGGACGTCACGTGGCTGAGGACTGCTTCTGATGTTGCCTTTGCTTGTGCCAGAGCCCTGGAAAGCCAGACTGGTTGCAGAAGATGTGTTTCATCAGCTATTGTTGTGGTTAGATGTGTCCAAGCAGTTGAAATGTCCCATCTCACTTCATACTTCTTAAGAATTTTCTCTCAGTGCTCAGCTCAGCCCTCTGTCTCTTCCTTCTTTCCCTTTCCATGGCAAAAGTGGTCTGAAATTGTGTGGAATGGCAAAATTGATTTTAGCCTCCACTGCTGTTCAGCCAGAGCTGGCTCTAGGGCTTCACACAACTTCTTCCATTCTCATGGCATCAGAGCAGAGGACCTGGCAAACTGCAGCAAAGAAGGGTGATATCATCCCCTTTCAGCCATGGCTAAAGGTACCTGTGCTGGTACCTTTGTTGTAGGCAGGGGGATTCATACTGTACCTATTTTCTCCAGGAACAGAAGGCTTTTGGAGGATCTAACAATTGGGAACTAGCATTAAATAAACTGAAATCTGTTAAAATTGGAAGGGGGCAGGAGTAAGAAAATGAGATGAATCTGGGTAAACACCACACAATAGAATTACTGATGAGCAGGCAGGCAACACGACCGAGGTGAAGCCCAGCCTCTGGATCCCTAACTCATCACATGCTGCTGGAAACCACTAGAGGAACACACGGGAAAGAGGATGAAGTCACTGTCCCATACACATTTCAGCTGATTGCAGGAGCACTCAGACAAAATCAGGTATGCAGTCTAAATGTTTAATTAGAAAAGCTTTGGGAAAGAATCTCCCTGGAGCTGGAGAAATAGTCAGAAATACAGAAATATATGTTCCTAACTCTAGAAAGCAAATGTAAAAATTATCGCATGTTAATGTGAACAGTAAAAGGTGCTTTCAGTATTAAGAGACATAAAATCTAGAGCATTTATAGGAAGCTGAAATAATTATGCATAAAGAATAGGTGCTAAAAAGTCTCCTCCACACCTGTCAAATATGTTAAATATTTGTTGAAGTCCTATTCCTCTTAGAACATTTTATCTTCTCAGTTTCTATAAATAAGGTAAAACAAATGACCTTTCAACAAAGCATCACTTGAGCAGAAAGTATCTAATACCACACTGAGTCAGAGAGCAAGTCAGCAACATCCCTGAGGCAGGACTGGTATAAAATCATACCTTGCACTGACATGGCTTTATGTTTCCTGAAAATCACAAACCTTTCCTGTATGTTTACTTTCCTTCTCTCTAGCCTGAAGAAGAAGAAAAATGTGTTAAAGAGTTTATTCTGTTGACAGAGCTGCAAGGTAAGTGGCTGAAAGAAATGTACAGCACCGTGTAAAATATTGTGGAAAAAATTACCTTCAGACTGGCTTGTATTTCAACAGAGACTAAAAGCTGGCTGGGGAACTGTTGAAATCATTCTGTTTTTCTACATGAATCTTGTGGGGGAGGGTGTGTTTAGTAAAATACAGCTGGGTCACTGTCAGATGGTTTACAGTTAGCAGATAATGCAAGAACTGTAAAGGACCAAAATGACATAAAATTATCATTTTAAGAATAAAAATCTAGCTAGTACCCTACACATACCTATTTGAAGTTGTAACTATGATAGGTAGGCACCAACAGCAAGAGGAGGTTTATCTTGGAAATATGTGAAGTGCTGCATAAAAGTGTCCCAGATTTGTAATAACAAGGCTGAGAAAAAAGAAATGCCAACAAAGAAATGAGTCATCCTGCTCATTCAGTATGTCCCTGTTGCAAAGTAAAACATATGCATTCAAGCCAAAATCATGCTAAAGCATGATTACTTTGCAGCTGGTGACAGATTAAAGGGAAATGGCATGAGGAATGACTCCATGATCACAGGTCATTCAGTCGCTTTGGACTCTGTATATTGACATGAAAGTAATGAGGAAAAATGCTCTTTTGCTGGCAAACCAGCGACAGCTCAGAGAATGATGACCATAAGGGCTAGACACAAGTGTCTGCAGGGGGAGGAATCAAACTAGTTAAGTTTTGTGCTCTGGTCTGTACAGTGGTAAGGGAGAGTTGGATTCTGCTCAGTCACATCTTAAGAGCCTGGTGAGCATCTGCTGATATTGGCTTCATCCAGGACACTCTGGGAATGGAGGTAGTGTGGCTGTGCAAGCAGGGCTCTCCCTGCAAGCCAGTGCTTGCTGCTCCAAGGCTATCTGCCAGCACAGACATCCTGCTGCAGTAGGTGCTTCCATGGCATGCTGAACATCAGGTGCTGTCTGCTGTGTTCGATGTTCACAAGTGAGAAAACAATGGTGAATTGATTACAGCATTAGTGAGGTGAATAAACAGTGAGGGAACAGGGGCTAAATATCAGGGAAGGAAATACAGTGCGAGATGTGTGTTAGGTGATATAGGTTAGGATGGGTTTATCATAGATATTGTTACTATTTTCTATGAATTACCAAGAGTGAATTTATTAGTATAAGAACAGAGGGCTTATATACTAACATTTTCTCTTGAATGTGAGGAGAAATAAGCTACACTGGCACAAAACACCCTTATGGTGACAAAGATTGTGCCCACTCCACCCGTCATCATAAAAATCAGATGCTACTAACTGGAAAAAAAAAAAAATAGGCTGATACAGAGATCTGTCTAGAACAGGCCTTTCCTTTGCACAGCTTATTTTAGATTCTGCTGATTAAATGAGACTGTCCCATTTTCTAGTGAACTAGTTCAGCTTCTGCCATCTTCAGTTTCTAAGGGGAAGAATGACCCATGTTCATTTTACCAATCTGCTAATTGCTTATTTGTTAGCTATTTTTATTGCTCCAAATTGCTCCAAGTATATTCCATGCCTCATAAGGTCCTTCTCCAATCATTTGGTTAAAGATCCAAAGATCTTTAGATCCGAAGAATTAAGATTTCTACATTTACAAGCTATGCCTTGGGATTTGAATTGCTGAGTATAGAAAGAACCAGTAAGGCAGAGACAAAGCACACTTCACTGCTCTGTAAGGGCTAGGGTTATGGGTTTTGAAGGGAGTAATGTATTTCTTTTCTCTCTTAAAGTAGCCTATTCTGAAGAATGGCGCTGAGTGATCTCCTTTACCCAGACAACCCCAAGAGAAGGCAAGAATTGATCCATCTGCACCAGGAATTGCTTGACTGCATGTCCACAAATTTCCGTGCAACAAATGAGCTGGCTAGAGTGCTGAATGAACACCTGGGCTGTACCATTACCTACATTCGGATGAGAGAGAACAGCACAGTCAAGGAAAATTGTGACATTATCATCCAAGCAATGAGTGAGATTCAGCATCAGGTACAGAAGATTGACAGTGACCTGAAGGAAAAGCTAGAGCCTGTGCTGTACCAGAAGCTGTATGACATCAAAGAGCCTGAGTTGGAGAAAATAGCAATAGCCCATAAAGTTTTTTCCATTGTCCTTGGAGAAGCGACTTCAACAGCTGGGATGGTAGCTATCAAACTTCTCAGCTCCAATTTTTTAACGCTCACTGTGAGCAAGCTCGTCAGTCTCCTTGCACAGATTGGGGCATCCGTTCTTGGAGGAATCAGCATCACTATTCTTGGGCTCGGCATCGAAATGATTCTCCATGCCATCCTTGGAGCTGTGGAAAGGAATCAGCTTCTGGCAGCTGTGAGAAGCTATGAGAAGCATCTGGCTGAGTTTAAAGCAGCCTCAGAAAAGTACCGGCATGCCATACATGAAGTGACTTCTTTGGTGAGACAGCAGGTTCAGTGAATGAAGTCAGAGTTCTCTCTCCTGCTGTGAGAGTGGCTGCAGCAATTAGGCCCACAGAAGCCTTTTTGATTCATTATGATAAATGAACTGCTGATGGCTTTTTTTCTTATTAGTGGAAACAGAGCAAGAGACCAGGAAACTGGCACTGAAATATATTAATAAGGAACTGGCTTATAGGTGCTTCTGGGAAGTAGCACTTCAAATATGTTGCGCCTTTTCTTCAGCTATTTTCTGGAGTGCATTGTAGATAACCTTGAACTGTAACTTATACTTGTGACAATACTCACTGCTGGAGTAGTAGTGGTGAAAAGATGTGATTTTTCTCCTACTGTGTTTCTATAACAAAGATGACAATATGGTGGGAGAAAACAATTTCAGCAAGCCAGTCCACGTCATCATCAGGATGGCTGTCTGCTAACCTCGTAGTGTGGATTAGTGCTAAATCTGGTAGGCTCAATTCCATGTTTGCTGAACTGCTTACAAAGACTAGCTGAAGCATATTTAGCTGCTATTTCCTGTCCCATCCCTGCCTAAGAAGCTAGACAGAGATCTTCTTTAAATAAACTCTAATTCCAGTAGATTTGCAGGTAAGAGAAGCATAGGCCTACAAGCAAACACACACAATCTTGCCACACAACTGAAAGAAACCAGCTGTAGTGTTCCAGGCTGTGAATGACCCCTTATTCTCAGCACTGCCCTGCTCCTGCCCAACCCACAGGTAACTATTTCAGTGCACAGTTGCTGCTTTGTTGATTGAAATGTGATGCTAAACATGTACAAGTATCTGTAGGATTACAGCCCTATTAATGCACCAAGTGCTTTATTTTCAAGCTTCACCAGTGTGGGACTGCCAACAGCGTGCTTAGACTCTGTATTTCACAATACGCTACCAAATGTCCTTATTTTTCAGATTTTAAAAACAAAGCTGGAAGCAGGAACATTATTTGCAGTCTCTTGCTCTGATTTGCTGTGGTTTGTTTTTTTTTTTTTTGCTTTGATCTTTGGAAAAAGGAAAAAAAAGTAATAAAAGAATTAATAAAAATGTACCTGATTATTGTAAACCCTCTTTTTCCTGTAAATGGTTTGTTTGAGGTTTTTTTATGTTCTGTCTGAAAAACCATCTTAAACCAATTAATGAAAAAAGAATAAAATCTTCATTATAGATCCGATTTATTTTTATAGCCATGATAGACTCATCTAGTAGGATTGTGTATAGGATTGCTTTTGGTATCAGCTTCCCCCATACTAAAAGCATATCCAAATTCATACATGTTCATTAATATTCAGTATTACCAATATTATGCATCATATTAATAACTAGATTGTGCCTGTGAAAGTAGAGAGATGAGTGAGATTACAGCAGGGAAACTCTATATTGGCTTCATAACACTTCCACTTCGGGTTTTGCTTTTTTGTTATGTTTTCTCCCTCCCCCCCTGCACTGTTCCCACTTTGATCATCTTTTCTGACTCCTCTTTGCTTTCGTATTCGAAAGTCACTAGATGCCAATGCAGCTGCTGGCTATCAAGCAGCTCTGCTTGCTCTCAGGGAGAGAAAACAGGGTTCAGGAGTACGGATGGACAGCAGAGACTGACAAACTGGAACCAGCACAAGCCATGAATTGGGCAATGTGGGCCAAGAGATGCAATGCAGAGGAGGCAGAAACCACTGCCTTGCATGAGGCATCATGGTGGATGACATGGTGACCTGAGGCATCATTTCTCCAAAATGTGACATCTCCTGTCTCCTGACACAAGTGGCACTCAGTTTAGAGGTACTTGTTTAGTGACAAAAGACTGTCAATCAGCAGAACAGCAATGTTTGGGTGTTGGAGAGGCACGAGTTCCTGCCTTCTGCTGACTTCCTATGTACAAATATACATTCTAATTTAGGAATAAAACCCACCACCTTGTTACATATCTTTATGAGATTGACAATCACTGCTGAATAAAAATAGCAGAGTCAAATAAAACAAATCTGTTGTACTTTTCAGGCAGCTCGCTGACATTTTCTTGAAAGCAAATTCTAAGTGGTGTCAGGAAGCGGGACACATAATAAGGAACATACATAAACACTATCTACTCACTTCTTGTTCCTGGTGGTCTTAAAGGAACTCTGGCATTCCCACAACAGCAGGTGTGGCAGATGTCCTCATGCCCATGAGATGTTGGAAGATGTTGAAGATGTTAGAAGCTGGTGGGAAGCAGCCTGTCCCTCTGCTGGCTGGGCCAGCATCTCCCGTCACCTAGGAGAGCCGCCTCTGACTTCATAAAGGCATATAGCAACATCCAGCTGCAACAAGATGGTTTTGAGGTAAAAAACCTGCCAATCAGTTTGGGACTTTCCCAAACTCCTTCCCCCAACTCTAGCAATAAGACAATCAATGGGATTTACTTGCATTACCAACCGTTACATACTTGAACTGAGTGCAGCATGTGTTTAACTGGCTAGAGGCAAGGGAGAGCACCCAGTGGAGCAGGAGCAGGAATACCTTAGCTCCATATCTGCTTGGTAACTGAAACTCTGTCCCACAAAGTAAGAGGTAGTTCCTGCCCTCTCTAGCCCTCTGACCAGTCTTGCATTTGTCCCCCAAAAATGTCATAACCAGTTTGCTGATGCTTCTCCTGGACTTGTGGAGCTGTTCTTGAGACTTCCTGGAGCTGCCTCTTGGTGTGACAGAAGTGCCAAGTAAAAAATGTGAGAGGACTATTGTCCTCCAAGTCAGCAGACACTGCTGAAAGAAAGCAGTGTCTTAGGGTTGATGCAGTACTACTGAGCCCAGTATTGTCATGACAGAAGACCCCGAGCCTTGTGAGGAGTGGGCAACCTTCAAAGCCTCAGCTGTCTCCCCCTCCAGTGACATCATACATGACAGGGATGTATGTAGCATGCCCATCACACCACCTCAGGCATTCTCCTTCTGCACAGTCTATTCTTCTGGACAAAAGATTAAGAAGTAAAATTGTATAATATGTGTGTTCCAAATAAGAACAGCCCTAAAGAAGAAAAGAAACTGTAAATTAGTCAAACCCAGTATAAGATGCTTTCAAACCTGTGTAGAAACACTGTGGTTGCAACCAAACTGCACTGCAGTGAAGTCTTTCTGGTAACAAGAACAGTATAGAAGAACAGGCCGAAGAGGCACAAGGAGGGGATGACTCTGGTATATACATGGCTAGTAAGGCTCCTCAGGCACTGAAAGCTCCTGGAGCCCTGGGTCTTTGGATGTTTCTGGGCTGGCCATCTTCTAACTTGGACGCTGTGCAGTTTATGAGTAATGTTGGTGTTAACGCCAGACATAGGTTATAACCTTGCTTTTACCCACCCTGCAATGATTCTTCATAAAGTTCCAAGTTTGCCAGCTGAGCCTCTATTACCTGAAAGAGTTCAGCAACATTGTGTTGCATGGCACGTTCACCAGGGGATCTACAGAAGGGCTGCAAATCCTGCTCAGAGATCAGACCACCTCTGCACCCAGGTGTATCTGTGCAGAGAAAAATGCCATTCCTGCACCTCCCCTCGGCATGTTAATTCTTTCAACCTGCATCCATGCTTTATTCCTTGTCCCCTCCTTATTCACAGTGGTGTAATTGGTACCCGAAGAAATCATGTATCTTTATCCTGGTTCTTCATGTGCCCAGGGATTTTTGCTGGGAGAGGCACTTAGGGCAACAAGGCAGAACAGCTCTCACCCAGTGCTCACCAGTGTAAACTCATCATCACTTTACTACAGGGAATGTTGCAAGAAACTAACAGATTAGCTTCTGTGGTCCCTGCTGGGACCAGACCACCCCTCCTGTTCTCTGTACAGTCCGATGACCGTCATCCAGCCACTTGGCTCCCGCAGTGACATCAAACAGCAGCTGGCACATGAGCCCAACAGAAAGATGCAGCAGCGCTGCCTTCAGGCCAAACCCAACACGAAACGCACATAACACCTGAGATACGAGGAACTGCTCCCTCGGCACTTTGTCTTTATTCCCCAGAGGCTCCTCGCACATCCCCCGGCTCTGCCTTGCTTCACAACAGGGAGGCTTTCTGTAGGATCTCCTCAGGAGAGCGTGGGGGAAGAGTTCCGCAGTGACCACGGCCACGCCCTCTGTCCCCGTAATATACCTATACCTAGCAGCGGCGTAGCATCTTTCCCCCATAGCTCTCCCTGGACCCGCTCCCAGAGTCCGCCGGGGCAGGCAGGGAATCCCCCCTCCCCACTCCCGTTCCGCCGCTTTAGGAGCCCAACTGCCCGCCCCGCTCACGCGGTCCCCTCCTCCCGCCCCCGGCCCCACCCCGGCCCAACCATAGAGCCGCGGAATCATAGAGCTGCGGACTGCATATGACAGATTCCGCTTCCGGAGCGCGGGCCCGCGCGGTGAGGTGCGACAGTCGCCCTGTACGGCGGCGCGCCGCTCGGTCCCGCTTCAAGATGGCGGTGGGGCTGAGGCGGCAAGGAATGAGGCGGTGATAGAGGCCGCTGCGGCGGGA
>JANHGB010047773.1:0-23300 GCA_026283785.1 Coracopsis vasa
CCTGCCCATGGCAGGGGGGTTAGAACTAGATGATCTTAAGGTCCTTTCCAACCCTAACTATTCTATGATTCTATGATCAAATGAAATCTGGATATTGTTAGAACCAGAAACCTCCTCAACAAAATCAGCAAATTCTTGTTCATCAGTGGCCATAGTATTGCAACTGCATCCAGATCCTGCACACAAAGTTCAAAGAGAGAATAATGTCTGAGAATCAATATTGAAAAAAAAATACTTAACAAAAGCATAGTGAATTAAAAACTGTATTTGAAGTAATCTGTAGCTAAACCCACTGAGGTTTTCCACAAAAGTGAATTATTCCAACATCTGGGGGACATTATTCCCCTATTCTCTGCTTGTCAGAAACTGGCTACACCTGGCCAGCCATGGGCAGCATTTCAAATACAATTATGATAGTAAGGCATACAGTGATTCTCATTTATGTACTGGGTTTACTAAGAGTGGTGAGCCATTTTTAAGGTGATTTTGACTGGAATTTGCAAAACTCCACATCAGAAAATGCACCAATGGGATGGAAATTAGTGAACTGCATGACTATTTCTACTATTGGTTTGACCTTAAAAGATCATTAAAACTTTGCATGTCTTAGCCATTTGCAAATGCAAGGAACATTAACGTCTTTATTAAAAAAGTCTGAGCTATACAGATGATAATCAACATCCAAGCTTTTCAGTACACTAACATGGTTAGATTAATGTGGTTTCAAACACATTAAATTGTTTACAGCAATTATCGTCACTGAAAGTTCTGTCCCATCAGATATTGTTTTCAGACTAATCTCTTTAATGAGTCCTCTACAACATCAGATTGCAGATAATAATGTGTAATTTCTATTTTAATTAAATCATGTTTATTGTTATGACATACTAAAATCAGTTACTCCAATCTATGCTAAACATGTTTGCAATAGTTTATTTCCCTTGGAAGTTTCTAAAGCTGTGCTGTTAAATGGAAGACGTCCATTTCAGTACTGCAGTAAAATTGCTGTACCTGTAGTTATGATAGAGATGAATGCCACAGCAACAAAAAAGACAACAAATATAATTTCTATCCTCATCTGGAACCAGCGCAGTGTTGACAGGTAGAGGAACCAGTTCGCTGTGTGTAGGTTCAGGGCTTTGTGAAATAAGGTCTCAAAGTACGGCTGCCGCCCAAAAGCTCTCAGTGTCCACAGACCTTTTAAACTTGTAACAAGATGGGTGAATATTGGACTCCGAGCTGTAAAGTGTTTAAATTAGAAACATCATAAACACTCATAAGCAAATACTTTTGAAATAACACAGATACACAGATTTATGCTCTAACTCACAGCAGTGTAATCGTTGTCAGTGTTTAATTTACATATGTTATTGGAGTACATGACCAAAGCAACCCCAGACCAGGATATACAACAACAGACTTTGCATGAATGGGTTGAAATTCCACATAGTGTAGTGCCAGGAAGGGGTCACATTAATTCTTCATAGTTAGCATACTACTTGGGGAAACTCCTGCAGAGAAAAGTGGCTCCTCCCCAGCCAAAATGAATTTCTGTAATTCTGATAACTCCATCAAGTGATTCTTTTTTAGCACAGAGTAATGCTCTGGATTCAACTGTACTGACATTGTAATTTTGAAAGTGGTGAGCCAGTGCTGTATCCCTGTGAACTTCACAGAAATTTAGATTTGAGGAACTTCGGAACTACACTGCAGTAAAGGAAAGATGGTCATCAGTGTTTAAGATTCAGGATTGATTTGCTGAGGATCTGCCAGCTGTAAAGCCAGACCACAGTGCCTGATCTGCAAACTCACCCTTCAGAATGAGGTTTTCCATTTTATTTGGAACATGTTAGTCTCTTAATGGGAGGAGAAGAAGGAAATTTAGTCAAATAACTTATTTAGAAATAAGAATTCTTTGCAATAAAAATAGATAAATTCCAATTATTTCTTAAAAAGAAACAAACTGATACGGCACATACCAAGACTGACCACAATTTTTCAAGTTACATTTACTCTCAAGAAAACTGTATGTCAAGACTTTATTTGTTTTCAGCTGCAGTGGTGATAAAGCCCATCTTTAAAAAGATCTTCTCCGTTGCTCTTTGGCAGCAGAGCACTCAGTATTGGCTGGATCAGTAACAGCACTGGCTTTAAGGAGATAAGTGTTCTGCTCCCAGAGACAATAGCATCTTGCAAGAGAAAAGGCAAAGAAGAGGTGAAAGGGTGAATCACTTCTCAATTGATTTGTTGTGGATTTAGAATTCTACCAATTTTGCTGCTCCTACCTTCAGATTCCAGTTGTTTCAGCTGCTGAGAAGTGTGGAGGAAGTATGCCCTTAACACAATAAAGGCTGCTATCACAGGCACTGATGCCAGGAAGATGTAGGGTTGTAATATTGAGACTACTGTTATAGCGCCAATCACAATCAGTATTAACTGTAGAATGAAAGAAAAATACTATTGATATAGTAAACTTGTCATTTTATAGACGAGATTGGTGATGAATCTCCTTCCCATGGCAACTATGTATTGCTTCAACAAACATTAAGTGCTAACCTAAGTAGGATTTGCAGCTGAGAACAAACCTCCATGAAAAGATCATGAATAACTCAGACCAGATCCATAAGCTCTTGGAATATCTGCCATCTTTTTTAATAGATGGAAGAAGTGCTTTCTATTGTACAACCAGAATTGCAGGCTTCTAAATCACAAAGCCACACAAAAACAATGGCAGCTAGGCATTCACTGTCCAGTTAAAATTGCAAAAACACCACTTGCAGTATCTGCAACCACCTCCCAAATGCAGTGGTGGTGTCCCTGTCTTGTCTGGACTAGGGGTGCCAGACTGTCAGGAGCTGACTACTACTTGTCCTGATCAGGACAAGACAGGAAATAAGTCATAAGATGATTTGTGGTATGAAAAATTAGCAGGTTTAGGAGAAAGGAAGATGGTTTAAGGAGACAGATGACTCAAAAGGAACAAATTCGTTCTAGAGTTAATCCATAAAACCCACCATGGTCTCATAAGACCTCATCCTTGGTAGCTCCAGACAGATTTAGCTAAATCAGGCTTTGATCTTTACTCTAGAAGCACCTTAAGCACTTAGACTGTTTTTGTCTCATACCTAAATCTAATGAAAATCAAGTATACCAGTGTACACAGAATAGCAAAGTTCTGCTTTGCATCAGGGTGTTACCTTTCACACTGAACAACTACTTCAAACTGCAAACTTATCTGTTCAAAGCAGCTGCAAATGGACAATTTCGACAAAATTATGAACATCACATTGAAACATCATTTGAAATGACCACTCAGCAAAGAAATAGATGGAAAGCAAAACTAATTTCACATTAGGAAGAAACCTGCTGGTGGTGCCTTTGCTACTACATCTACATAAATTCCAGGAAGGATTGGAATTGCCAGTACTCCAAGTCAGAGTCTTTCAGGAACAGGTAAGCACGTTCCAGGTTTCTTACTTTTTTTTTAATCAGAAATCTGAGCAATGCAATAGAAAAGTAAGTGTAAAGGCAAACAGAAGATGACACCTTCTCTACAAGGCAGCAGCAATAATCAACACACAAGCCAGCAACGCTGGCATATGGTCAGGGAATGGCAGCAGAGGGCCCACATAACCAAGTTAAGAGCTACAGTGCTGCACTGCCATGCCCCAGGTGCTTGAGCTTTCAGGCCTGGGACAGAGGCCAGATGGGGAGACATGTTCTAATCCTTCCTTTGTGTCACCGGTTTGGAAATGCAGCTGGTGGTAGAGATAGCGATTCAGTAAGGGTTCAGAGTGGTGATGGCTGCAGCAGCCAATCTGGTTAAACAATAGGGGTTTATTATCTAGGGAAAATCAGTCATGACCACAGGTATAAATGTCCAGTGAGTTCACCATGACTTTTTGAGTGTGACCTCAAACTTAAGGACAATCAGTATATGCTAGCAGCATCTCATGAAGGACCTCCAAGGAATGATGGCCCCACTGTAAGCACTGGTAGAAGACCAAGATAGATGTTAAAACTAGTGGTAATGCTACTGCAGTCATAAGCTGGTTATAATTCATACCCAAGATGTATGGAGCAGGCCAGAAGGCTGTCAGAGAAAGCATCACAGATGCCATCTCTTGTCATTGATATGAAGGGTGATATCAGTGTTTCCTTTACAGGCAACTGGGTACATCCCAGTGATTGGAGAGTAACCCTGGTCTCTTTCAACCTTAAGTTTCATTCATCCTGGATGAAAAGCCCTTGTCACTGAAAGGGAAGGCCCACTGATAAGTCTACTGCCCACAAAAGTCCTAAGAAAAACTAATCACCTTCATCTTGAAGATGATAAAGGGACTGGAACATCTCATATACAAGGACAGGTTGATAGAGCTGGGATTGTTTAGCCTTAAGAGAAGGCTTAAGGGATCTTACCTTATGGTATTTGTTATATATTATTTTGTGTATATGTGCAAATATTTTTATAAATTATGTATATTTAACAATTATATTCTGTTTATATAAATACCACTAGATAGTTGGTGGAGATAAAATGCATCAGTGGTACCTAGTGGGAAGATAAGAGGCAATGAGCACAAGCTGAAATGCACAAAATTCCATTTAAACGTAAGAAAAAATTTATTTTGACCATCCCCACATATTATTGTGGGGATGGTCAAACACTGGAACAGGTTATTCAGAGGACTTGTGGAGTGTCCACCCTTGGAGATATCGAAAATCCAATGGCCCTGAGCAACCTGCCCTAGCTGAACCTGCTTTAAGCAGAGGAGTTGGAGAGGTCCCAGGTGCTAAGTCCAGAGATCACTCCCACATTCTGCAATAATCAGCAGAGTTCCTCTTTCAGAGGAATCTAACTTTGCTCATAAGCAGGGTCCATGGAATTTTAAAGCTTCCAAACAAGCCTGAATCCATATAAGATCAGAAGGACTTTTTTTAAGAAGGGATGATCGGTGAAAAGCATTCAAGACAGCATTCAAGTAGGTTCGATGATCCTCACCAGAAGAACCTGAAAACACAGGGCAGCTTATCATGGATGTTCAGGAGCCTCTGCAGTTGAGACTGAGGAGACAGAGGTGAACCTATGGGACATCACAGCTTAGGTTAGCCTCTGAAAGGCATCACAACAGAAAAGCCAAATTTAGGGATTTTTCCTTCCTGTTGAAAATATGATAAACCAGTGTAGAGAGTCTGAAACACAGAGATAGGCTAACTAAAATAATTTTGGAATAAAATCCTCATGGCATATCCAATATACTGGAAACAAAATGGCCACATCCGAAAAGATAGTAGTGAATCCTGATCATACCAAAGATAACACTAATGATTCAGAGAAGGTCTTAGCATCCATGTTTACTCCTTCAGCAAATCTTCATGACATCAGCGGGACATGAAATAGAGTGTAATGTCATTGAACCTCTTCATGTGAAGTTGCATTGCCCTCTCTAAAGTCATGAGCCTAAGTTATCCATTACTAACAAAGATACAGGGAAAGCGATTTGGCTTTGATCAGATCATCATGTTGATAGGGGTGCTAAAGCAAAGCAAACTCAGATGGAGACAGGCAATCTGTGCAGCAGAGTGTTTAGTTTGATTGCCAGGCTTGCCCATCTCCTAAATAAAGGTAGAGAGGAACAGGAGAGCCAGGGGAGATTTTATTTTATTTTTTAGATGTTTCTGGGAATCAGCTCTACCTGAGGAAAAGCTGGCATTGCAGCATTAGTGGTGGGACACTAATGAGGAGTGCTGGGATCCACACAAAGCCACATTCTCAGAATAGGCAGGATGGGAAGCAAACAAAGGCATCCTCCTTGAGAAACACTGGAATTGCCTCTATCTCTGTATTTCTTCAATGTTCTCTTCAGTGTGGATGAATTGGAAGGTCATTCAAAACTGAAGATTTTGCAATGCATGGAGTTTCCCATGACGTATGCTGGAAACAAGCCTTTCCATCCAAAAACTGAAAAGTTTGCAATTCTACAATTAAAAAGGGCTAGAGACAGACTGAGAAAATTGTGGCTGTTCAGCCTCAAAAAGAGAAGGCTGCTTGAAGACCTAATAGCAGCCTTCCAGTATCTGAAGGGGACCTACAAGGGTGCTAGAAAGAGACTTTTCATCAGGGACTATAGCGATACGACAAGAGGTAACGGGCTCCAACTTCAACAGGGGAGATTCAGGCTAGGTATAAGGAAGAATTTCTTTACTGTGAGGGTGGTGAGGCACTGGAAAAGGTTGCCCAAAGAAGTGGTAAATGTTCCATCCCTGGCAGTGTTCAAGGCCAGGTTGGACAGAGCCTTGAGCGACTAGTGTGATGCACCCCTGCCCATGGCAGGGGGGGTGGAACTGGATGATCTTAAAGGCCCTTTCCAACGGTAACTATTATATGATTCTACAACCCAGGAATGTAAAATTCCTGCAAATAACAGAGTCATCTAAAGCTCTCCTCCATCATAAATATTTATCCAGTGCCTGACAGACTCAGCTTAAATCCCAGAGACCCAGGGGAAGCCACAACGATACAAAGGATAAAAAGACAAAATTATGCAGTCAAACTTGTGAAGAGAAAAAAAAAAGGGAAAAAAAAGCACAGAACTGCCCAACTGAGATCTGAACACAAAACATCGTGGTTCAAACTGCCCAAAAAGGCAGTCCTGGAAGAGTTTCCACAGAAGATAAAAGAACAGAAAACCAAAAATATATTCAAGAAAAGAGAAGAAGTACATTAGGGGTGATGCTAGCAAACTGGTAACAGAAGAGGCTAAGGATGTAAAGTAATGAAAATGAATGAACGCAATCAACGGATAGCATGAAAAAAATACTAATCTTGAGCCAAGATAACCAAAAGAAACTAATGAATGCCCTTTACACCTCTGAAGTTGAATGCAGGCAGAAGCAGGGATACTTGCACTGGAGGGGTATGCAGGACAAAAATGTTTCTGAGCCTGAGTACTAAAAGTGGTTTGCACAAACAGCGGAGGTACACATATAGCCAAGTACTCAAAAAAGAAGCAATGAAGCCAACACACAACATAAGAACCTATGCAAATAGGTATATAGACTGAAGAAAAGGAAGAGGAATTTTATTCCAGTTGTTATTTCTTCTTCTTAGTAAGATTTCTTTTGCATGATGTGCAACTGAAACTCTACAGTGCTATAAGGCAGCAAAATTTAGAACTTTATTCTACAAACCTGAATGAAGTCAAATACTGTAAGTGGAAGTAAGTCATCCAGTATTGCCGTATCTTTGGAAAATCTATTAAGCATGCCACCTATGGATTGAGAAAAAAAAAAAAAGGAAAATAAAGTCAAACATTTTAACACCCCAAAAATCCTACATTTATTATTTTAATAAAAGGAACAACTTTTTCTGAATACAAAATATTGAGTACAAGATTTTTTCTATTACATGCAATTCTGCTACACTACAGTTTAGTGGAGCTACAGCTTCTTTCCCCATGGAGGAATTTGGCTCCACAACTTCTGTTTCAACTTCTGGAATTTTGAAAAAAAAAAAAAAAGACACAACAAGAAAATATAATAAAACCAAACAAACAATTAAACAGGACAGAGACAGAGACACAAAGCATAAGGTCTGTACCCCTTATGCAGCAGGCTCTGCTGATACACAGATAGTTTGCACAGCAGCATTTGCATGAGTTTGCACACCAGTTTCCTAGCTTCTGAGCAGAATTACTGTATTAATCACCAGGTAACAACAGAATTAAGAATTTAATGGAAAAATGAAGGAGAAACCCTATGCTGTATTGCTATTTACTAGCATCTCCTGTAATTTAGTAAGCAGCAGTAAGAAGGGTAGAGGGTAGGAATTTCATGTACAGCAGGAGATAGAACTTGTTGCACCAGTTATATAATGAACTCTGTATTAACTCCAGAGCCAAGTTTGAACACGCATACCATTATTCACACTAGCTGATGTTTTATGCCATTTTAGTAGCACTACTCATGAAATAAAGCACTATTTATCATCCACATCTGACTCCTTGTCACTCACCACATAGCTGACTACAGCTTCTCTATTGCAGTTTTAGACAAGGTCTATTCATTAGAAGCTATTCTAGTTTTATTGCATCAAACAGTTAACAGTTCATTTTCTCTAACTTACCAGGTGATATTTCAGAATCAGAATTGATAACTGAAATCTGTCACACTTAAAGTGCAATCAATATTCATTAAAAGATTCACAAATTACTTAATGTGGCAAACTTCTAACATTCAGCTTGATTGAAAACATAAATGGAAACCAACAGTATCCTTTAACAGAATGAAAACTGTTTAATTGAAATGAAACGCATACATGAGTCAATCAGTTCCCATCTCAGTTACCTGCTTTCCAAGAGTTGAATGTTGACATAGGTGCATGAAGAACTGCATGCACCATCTTTTGATGAAGGGTTTTAGACACTGTGATAAGCGTATGCACAAGGGGCAAACCTCTGAAGATTCCCATGGCAAGCAGGGTATCTGCCACTCCCACGTAGATATAAATGATGTAGTAGGTGCTAGTGTCAGTGACAATCACAGGAGGTTTGTCAGAGGTACTGTTTTCTGATTGTGTTGCATTTGCTTTCAAGGCTATCCTGTTTGATGGAAATTAAAAAATACGCATTACTGGAAATAGCATTTTTTTTCTCTTATTTTCTCTACTGAAGAGTACTTCAATGTTCATTTATTTAAAAACTATGTTAATGGTTAGTTATATGTATTTCCAGTCACTTTTAAATATTGTCCTGTATGTCTGAAATGTAAATTATGAACTACCCCACGATCCACTAAGACAAAGTAACCCTGTGTGTGTTCAGCAGTCAAGGCAATAAATGGCTTATTCATCTACTCAGCTGTCTTTGGTAATTCAGGAACCTATTGGCATTTGTAGCAATTTCTGAAATTAGTTGCAATTGTGCAATGAAGGGGTTTTTGCCAAGATGGAAATTAAGCTCATGGCATAACCACAACCCCTCCAATAATTTTTCTCAAACTACTGTGAAAATGTCCTGCTTTGGCAGTCTCTTGCAGATCTACTGCCTGTTAAATCACTGACAAAACCAGCCTAATCAAGGAAAACACATCCACCTATTTTAATAAGAAAAGAAAAATGTTTAAGCATTAAAAAGAATTATTCTGGAAGTAAAATGCTTTAGGTGTACTGTAAAAACCAAACACCTTAGTGACCTACTGTAAGGGGACATCAACATAAATCCCTCCTCCTCATCAGACCTATGTCACCATATGTTTTCAGGCTTAGCGCTACAGGACAAAAACAGGGATCAAAAGCATTAGCCCAGGAAAAGCCATACTGCTGCTCTCTAGGTTTTAACCTTCATCTGCCTGACCCTGTAACTTCTGGGAATTTTTCACAGGTGAGCAGAGGAAACAGTACAAATGAACGGAAACTGCTCCCTTAAAATGTTCCTTAGCAAATGTCTCACCTGGCATGCTCTGAAAGTGATGAACCACAGTGTATTCAGGATAAGTCCATGCATCCCTAGAGTCAGCTGGCCCAGGAAAAGTCCTGCATGCGTTGTTACGTGCTCAATAACAAGGCACAAACCATTTGATTGTCAGCACTTAAAGTACCAGCTTAAGATACCACCTACATGAGGGATTTAGACCATCCATCTCTGAACCGTTTTATGAAATATAAGCTAGTGCCCATCCATATAGAATTCTGGCTGAATTCATTATTTATAGCAAAAATCAATATAATGGAGACCACGGGTTCTCACTACTTACTTTTTAAGAAACCACAATCCAGCAAGAGAAGCAGCTACCTGTGACCAAAGAAAACAAAGTCAATTTTTTTGTCTCGTCACATTATGCACTTTTTCTTACTTATCTTCTTCTACTGACTTTATAATTGTTTTTAGAGAGAGCATTATAAATGGATGGAAGTCAAACTTCTCTGAAGCAAAAACTTTGTCATAACTGCTCCTCTTTCCACAGAAACTATTAGTGCATCCCACCAGGAAAGCTACATTTAGACTTGTATTACAATCAGGCTCTCAAGTGCCTAAATATTCTTTTATTGTTTTTTACCCTAGTATTAACAAAGGCTTGCTAATACATTCCTAACGACAAGGCATATTCACTGTACGTTTTAACATATTTTAAGTTTTAAAGACTAATATTTCTTCCTAAAAGAGATTCTCAATATCTTCAAAGGCAGCTATTCAAATACAAATGTCAAACCTTTAATACTGTTATTTTTGCATTGTTGGTTTTGGTAGCTGATAACCTACATTTGATATATCAACTCATCTGATATTTACATAATTCTCTACATAATCTATTTTAACACTTCTAAAATGTGGAATTGAACCATTCTTATTGTGAGATGCTTCAATGCTCAACAGAAGCTTACTCTGTAACACTGTTTCTTGTCTGTCCAGTGAGGCATTGGAGATCTTCATGCAGTCCACCACATTTCAGTCTACTATACTTCTGCCTATAATCTTTTTTCTAAAGGTTGATATAGTTTCTACAATACTCTTCCCATATATTTTTGTGGCACTGGTACAGGAATGTATTTCCATAATACTCCGCTACCTAATTACTTCTTCTCCTTATGAACCACTAAGTTTTGGAGGTCTTACAGTAAATAACTCAAGATTGACCATGATGCCCTGAATTTAGACATTTGTGAGGATTAGGCTTCTTTCACAATAATATTTTCACATTTCTCACCAGAATTCTTTTTCATCCTCACAACAGAGGAGTTTTTCAGCTGTGAAGATGAAGGTAGATAAAATAGTGACAGAATAACTTCACAAAGCCTTTCTATATGTTTCCAATCATAACTGTTTTTCTTACAGTTCAGCAATCCTAGTCTGCAAATTACATCTAGGAAATACAGTTTCGAGCCACTTAAAAGAGCTACAAACACACATAACCCCACAAATCTAGGAAGAATGTACAACTAATGCCCTATTTATGGTGATCTGTGTGGACTCACCCTGGAATCTACAATACAAAGCAATCCATTCTAAATCTAAGATAGTATCTCCAGCATTTCCACAACACTCCCACCCAGCTCTGAAGGGTGTCACAACTCCACTTTCAATTTATGTGTCAGTGCTCTCCCAGTTCAGCTCTTGGATGCTCATCCCTAACCTCTCTGCATTGTCTAGGGCTAGAAGGGTACAAACTGTTAGCACAGGCCACATAACCACCATGGTATTTCATCTCATGCACAAAGATCAGCTAAAGGTTATATAGTCTGTACTACGGCTGAATATCTTCCAGCCCATTAATTTATCAATAGGCTTTTACTTAAGCAATAGTCATACTGGAAAGTTTAACTTAGATAGATACATTCTTTGTCATGGGATTTATTCTTCAATTAGAAGATAAGGCTTTTGAATTATTTAAAAGGTTTCAATCAAATTTAAAAGAAAAAATTGGTAATTAAGATTAGACATGTATACTGAATAAATAGGGATAAATCTGATATACCTCAAAGTTAAAATTTCCTTTTTCCCTAAAACGCACATTTAGTTTTGCTATTGTAGGTTTATACAGGCATTTCCCACTAGCATAAAACCAAAAACTTACATAAAAACAGCTATGCATCTAAATACTATCTTGTTTCTGAAGGTGGTTTAAAAATTTGGGATCTCAAACTTGATCTAAGCTCCAGGCTTTATTCCTAGTCCAAAAGAACTAATTTAAATCACCTACAAAATAACAATGGTGTAGATTTGGGATAACATCAACCATATCCTTCTCCAGGTTTGATGATACTAGAAGTTTGAATACCACCACAGAACTGTTACAAACCTTTCACTGACACAATCAGCCCAAAACTAGTTCTAATGGAACTCCTAATGGATTTTTCTCTTTTTTCATTTCATGTTGAAAAATGCCAAGAGAAGTTGGTACCATATTTTGTAAGTTGACATATGAATACAGGTTCATTAATCTCCCGGTCTCTCTGAATCATGTTCCTTCCCTCAGAAAAACACTTGATTTAGAATACTAGGTGTAAAAGAGGACACTGTGAGATACTGTATATATGCTAAATGTCTTTCCTAAATTGGGAGACAAGTCAAATGCAGGAAATTTCTGTTATAAGAAAAACAGTCAGACTTGCATCATCAGATAGGTTCTTCAGCACTTTTTCTGACAGCGTTTTCCACTGTACTTGGAAAAAGTCTTCCCTGCATGCTGCAGGAACACCCCATCCATCTTCAAACGCTGTCACAGGCATTCAGCCCTCTGCCTTACCACTCTTCTTTCACTAGGAGCAAAGCTTCGAACTTCCTTTTGAAAGCAATTCTCCAGAATGTATGTATGTGCTCATAGGAAAGAAAAAAAAAACCCAGTAATTGTTGCTGTTAACCCCTCAAGGCTCTGAACAGTATCTTAGAATGGAAAATGGAAGATTATTCACCTGTGAACAAGAGACCTGCATAGGACAACAATTCTTATCTATGGTACCACACAGCAGAAAGTAAGTGTAATAATTTGAGAAAATGGGTCTTCTGCTGCCATGCACTAATCACTATCTTTGATGAGAAATGCTCACCTAAACAGTAGAAAAGTCATTGCAATGTCACTTAGAGCAGTTGCCAGTAAGTGATACATACATCAGCTAATGCTAATAAGCTGATGCTTTATCCCTTTTATCACAAAGAACAAAGTCTGAACAAAAATCCTTTGTAGTAACGTGACATCAAGTGCAGATTTTCTTACCTCAATTAAGAAGACAGTCACACACAAAATTAGAACAAAAATCAAGTTTTTGTGGATGGTAACATATCTGAAATAGGTATTCCATGTGGTAACAGTACCCATGCTTTCAGCATCATCAGTGAAGCATTCCTGTCAAAGAATTCACAAGACCATACTAAGAATGATATTATCTATATATGAGAATTTATGACACATGAATGCTGTTCTGCTAACTCAGTCCAAATAATTGAACTGCAGCATTGAAACTGGCTGATAATGTCTAGAGAGGAAGGTACTGACAGGTTAAGTCATCTTTGATAGAATAAAACAGTTTAGAGATAATCTGAAATTTTCAGACAACTCTGAAAGAAACAACTGAGATTTGTTCAGCACTCCTGGAAGCCCAGAAATGATTAACCAGTAGCTGTTTTATTTCAGTGGAGATTCTTATTGTGCAGTTAGAGTAAATTTGCAAATGCTCTGAGGGTTTTGGTTTGTGTTTGTGTTTTCTTTTCTGCTGAGATCAATAAAGTGAAAGAAAAAATGGGCAGTGCTGCAGCAAATGAGGAGTTTAAACATTTCTGGTAGACTTCTTTCCACCTAGGAAACTACTTTAGAAAATTTTCCTATGCTGCGAAAATCAGCTGTCAGTTTTGAAAATGAAAGTAGTTCATCATGACTGGCTGATAGTTGTTAGAAAAAATGGAATTTTGGTCCAGTTCTTGTTATAAAACTCAACCTTAATTGCATAATTTCCATCTGTAAAATCAGAGTAAAATCCATCTTATTCCTCTGCTCATTATCTGTATAGGAACATAAGAGCTAAGCAGGCTGACGAATTTGTCAACTTCGATAAAATTTGAGGTTTTAAAACTGTGCTACCATTTCAAACATATTTATTTTTTTTGTGAGCCTTAACATTTCAAATGTCAATTTTACAAAAATGTTTTAAAACAATGCTTTCCCATATTATGGTTTCAAATTTCATTTTAGCATAACCTTAAAGGTAGATTAAAATTCTGCACTGAAATCCTCTACAAATAGCATTCAAAAACTGTGAAAAATCAGGCAAAATATTTGAGGATTTCAATGATTTCAAGATGATATTTGAGTTAAAATTTTCACAGATATTCCAAAAGGATATTCCATAGGGAAGAATTGCATTAGGAATTACATAGTCAAGTAGAAGAATATGTAAGGAACATACTGCCCTAAACTATCACCGTATCAAAACCCAAGATGAATGTAAATCAACACATACCTTCAAATCCTCTTCATTGATTTCATCACTTATGTCCAAGACACTGCCTCGAGACAAGCGCCTGGTGTAGATATCTATCTCAGAAGACAGGTTTGTCTGAGGCATCATTGACATCTTCCTAAATGTTGTACTTCCCTTTTTGGAAAAGTTTGGTCCAAGGTTCACAGAGGTGCCTGTCATCAGATTTAACACAGACTGCCTCCTCCGACCTTGCAGCATATGGTCAGTGTTTAGCACATTAGTCCGAAGCAGACCTACATCTCCCTGTTCCAAGTCAGGCACCAGTGAAAGCCTCCTTTCTGGTGGGTCGTTGTGGCCATCTTCTATCCCGTTGACTTGCATTCCATTCTTTTGCACTACTGAGAACTTCCTACCTGCATTAAGGGGGTTAATAATTATGGAGTTCTTCCTTTTGTCATTAAAATCTGACGTCTGTTTAAAAGATTGCTTCTTGGTTTCATTTCGTGATCCCATGCCTTCTCCTTCAATGGAAAATCGTCGGAGAGTCTCAGTTAGTATTGAATTTCTTCTCTCTGCACTGAACTGATCAAAAGAATCAAATCCCATCAGCTCCGAACTGAAGTCTGGTCGTTGACCCTGAAGTTCAGAAAATGTTCCATAAAAATAGCAGCTCCCCTCATGTAAAATTAATATTTTGTCAGCAATCTTTAAATGTTCCAGTTTTGAAGTAACTAAGATCCTAGTTTTATTCGCCATCAGCTTGCATACACAGCTATAAAAGATGAAAGCGTTAAAAGTAAGATATTTTTCTTCATGATTAAATATTGCTTACATCCCTTTCACTTTCAATCTATTTCCTTTTACCTGCCCCCCTCCCAATATGTGCAGCCTTGGGCACTCCCTCAAACTACAAAGGAAGCAGTAAGGCTGAGATGTGTAAAGGGTGAGTACTTTATCACAGGAACCAAAAAAAGTGGAGAAAATTTAATCATTTTCAATCCAAAAAGCACAGTTCAACAAGAAAATTAAATATTTCTTCTCATCTTAGGGTTACTTAGATCTTTTGCTACCAAACTTAAAACTATTAGCTTGATTTCAAAACATCAAACTTATGATGACTGAAAAGCTTATGCATTAACAGCGTGTATGTCCGTACTCCTTCAAGCTTCACCTCCAGGACAAGCCAAAAGTCTCTGTCTTTGGCCTGCCTGCTGCCAACCTCTTGGTCAGTGGGCACTTTCAGGTGACCAGTTTTTCAGGAAAACAAGACAAAATACAGCTTTTTGTAAAAATTTATACTTACAAAGAAGGTGTTTTAAAATTAAAGCCTTTCTGGTACATAGACACACCAGATATAAAGCCATGCTCTCTGGCAGGAATAGATTATAGCAGGCTTAATATGTTGAGATGGAAGAGGGAGCATTAACGCACACACCTGGCTCAGGCTTGTCCCCAGCACAGTATGCTGTGTCCTACTACTAACACAAAATACTCAGTCACAAGAATGCCTTAAAATAAACAGGCCTAAAAGGTATAATTTTGATCATTTCAGTATTTTTTTACTTTTACTGAATTCCTGTTCTTGGTTTTACTTTGTGCTGCTTGGTGGGATTCTTAAATACAATCTATCAAAATATACAGTACCTTTCAAATATCTCTTTTTCTGTAAAAATGTCTAAATGCCCAAAAGGAGAATCCATGAGATACAAATCAGCATCTTTGTACACTGCTCTGAACAGAGAAAACAGAAATGACATTAACTTTCACAAATCTTATAAATTTACATAAATATAACTTAAAGAGAATGCCTTTGCAGTTTTGTCTCAGAAACTCGTAACTGGTAGACTTTTTGACATCATCATTGTGGAGCTGGAGTTCAGTTTTAAATGTGCTTCTAAGACACCTTTCAGTAAAGCCTTTCCTTGCTGCAGACCACATTACAAACCAACTGGGTTTTCCCTTAATTCATGTGCAATCAAAGGAAGCTATACAGCTGCCTTTACATAGGTTACTCTAAAGACCTCTTTATGGCCTGAATCTGACAGGCCCCATCAGTGTATAATGACCATTTAAATGGGAATTTACTACCTACTGTAATGCCTACCGATACATGAGGGCATACTTCATAAATGTAATTGTGTGAAAAGACTAGGTCTTAGCATTTAGTTTTAAAAGTAATTCAAAGTAACTGTGAGCAAAGATAAGTGTATTAGTGAGCCATGATCTTGCAAACAATATCTGAAACAGAGCTGTACCATAGTTTGTGTTCAGGACATGAAAAACTATTTGTAGCATTAGGACCTTAAGCTTTATGTGACTGGACATGGATCACTGAGATCTAAACCTGGGGTTAAGAGGGTTTTTTATCTCAAATCCATTCAAAAAGGCCCCTTATCTACCTCTGTGAGTATGAAAATCATGAAGTGATATGAATCAGGGTGTAATTAGCAAAGAAAATTTCGACAGCTGCATTTCGGTACTTTTTAAAGTACTCTAAAATGAGTTTTAAAATCATTATGTTAAACAATGTGAGAATATTTAACCACCAGGAGAAAAAGCCCTCAATAATAGTATATTATGTTCATGAACCAAGCAACTTTATTGAAAAATCCTCTGTCACGATGGATTTCACTGACCATACATTATGATGTAGTAGCTGCACAACAACAAAAGTTCATACTGTTCTTGGCACTTTTATCAGCAAAAAGTTTGCACTTTTTTTCCTGGAATAATGGTAGCACTTAAATTATTGCTATAATTGGTATGTTGGGCTTAGTAGCCATACATGACCGCCTTTAGGGTACCAGGCCAGTGAGGTATCTCAAAGCCAGGGCAGGGGCTGGTTTTTTTCCCTTGATCTTTTCTTTCCCCCTGTTATAGCTGTAAAGCATTGACAAAGCTCTGTAAGAAAGATGGACTTAGGAAATCTCTATCAGCTTCTCGTGATGGCTGGTTGATGGCACTTCCAGCTGGAAGTCTCATTTCACATGACTTTGCACAGAGTATTCCAGAAACATGCACAAAGACAGTCCAAGCAGATAACATCCAGCTTATGGGCAGTTCAGATGGGGCTGTAATCCAAAATTTTCTCCTCTAGCTTTCTTAGAACTTTATCTGCAGCCCACACCTCAACCACCTGCACATCTTGCAGCATGCTGAGTTTAGACTGGAGCCCAAACAAAACGTAAAGCAGATACAGCCACTGACTTTGGGCATTTAATTGTTTTTTTAATAATAATTATGTAGCTGACAATAAATGCACTATATCAGTTATGTGACCCTCCAGTAAATGAACTGTGACTATTTGAAAAGTGACAGATGTGATTATCCATAGAATCTGGGAAATATTTCCTTAAATGTGGAATTTTAAATAAAAATCTAAGTGGGTTTCAGAATCATAGAATAGTTAGGGTTGGAAAGGACCTTAAGATCATCAAGTTCCAAGCCCCCTGCCATGGGCAGGGACACCTCACACTAAACTAAGTACTTTTACTTTGCTTTGCTTCATGCACAGAGCTCACAGTTCTCCTTATGAAGGAATGTCTATAGTGAAATTACTGATCTTGTGAATAATTTTGTGGATGTTAATGTGCATACCACCGTTCTTTCTTGGTAGACTGTGAAGAGAAGCTCCCCTACATTTTTAGCTCCCCAAGCCCAACACCTTCCTGTCTAGGATTCTGGAAATGGGCATTCTAGCAGAAGTCGTTGTCTCTGGCACCAGGCACTTTTAAGTCAATGGCACCAACCTTTTGATGTCAGTGAGGCAGGATAAGATCTTCTGAAAACCAGCCAGTGCTCACATTGTATCTGAAGAACCTCATATCTGATTTAACACTTTATATGTCCACCTCAACCAAATACATGAATAGGCACAGATGTGGTACAGCAAGTAGGTATGACAGTGAACAAAAATATGTGACTATAAAATTGGATTAATGGTGCAATGAACAAGATCATGCCATTTTCCTAGATCTCTGTTCCAAGCAGCTGCTGAGGCTAGCAGCATGAAGCACAGGAGGTTGTGGGCAAAATGTATCTGAAATATCAGATGCTCAGAATAGCTGAGCTTTTATCTGAGCTTGGTTAAACAGTCTGATATCTCAGACATAGACTGGAGAAACACAAGCAACACAGCAAACAAGGGAATGGCTACTGGTTTCAAAAGAACAACTGTTGATTATGTTTTGTCAGAAAACAAAAGATTTTAGCTAGAATCCTGACTGGTTATTTCTGTTTGAGCTTACTTATGAAAACCACTTACCACAGAGCAGATTGAATCCTAGCATTGTTGTGTTGTCATCACTGCAAATTCATTAATGTTTCACTGAACTAATACCATTAGACTGCCCCACATCACATGTGTTGTGTCTGTGAATGCTCTCTTTGTCTCCCTGCTTAGCATGGAAGGTGAAAAGCATTGGAATTGAACTGGTTTTTCAAGCCAAGAATCTTTGCAATCAATCATAAATAAAATAAGTCTCTTCAGCTTAATGTTCATTGCCCCCTTTCTCTTTTAGAAACAGGTGTCAACACAAGGAGAAAGCAGGTACAGAGCACCTCTTTCAGCTGCTTTTGAAGGAAAACAGGAAGTGAATAAGTCACAGGGAGATGTGTTGTATCATTTATAATTTCTTGGTACTTTTCTGCTAATGAGGGTGTGAGATGCCAGCTCCCTGGAAGTTACAGCATGCATTGGTGCACTCTTACGAACTCTGACGGATGCGTTTTGCATGGGAATATAATTTAAACATGAGAATGTGAGGAATGATTTATTAAATTACCAGAGAAACTACTTAAGAAACAAAGCCTAATACCAGAAAAAATGTCTGCCTCAGTTGACTGCTATTAGAACTACAAAAGTTCTTATAAACTGGAAACCCCAAATGGATGCTGTCTGTACACTGCAGCACTGTCTGAATCTGCGTATAAATACCCTGAAGTAGTTGTAAAATATTATCATTTATGACAAAGTGTCCTAACTCCTGAATGTAATGAAGGCTGCAATCTTCTTGATGCCAGTCAAATTACTGCTGTTAAAGTGAACAACAATATAATGTGAGAGCATGTTATGTTTCGGTGTGTAGTGAGAATGTGAATACTGCCATTTTGCCCCTAGGCAATCCAACTCTTAGACAAAACATTTTTCAATGGGGGCAAGATCAGACCCAATATGATCCATAATCTCTATAAGATGTTAGGTCGAGGTGAGTAGAAAGGAATGAACAGTGCCATAGCCTCTCTCCCCTCTCTTTCTACATCTATCAAGCAAAGCTTGTTTGATGTGAGTGGAAACAGCTATTCTTTGTAAAGAGCTGGCACAATTTGCCCTCATTAGCAGAGCATGTCCACTTTAATTTGCCAGTCTTGTAGCACCTCATTTCAAACACCATGCTGCAGGGGTTTTGTAGAGTGTTTGGGATTTTAACTATGAAAGGAGAAGTTTTTCTTGTAAACTCCTGCAGCTTCCTGGCCTTGATGCACTGCACTGCCTGGCATGGATTTCACTTCCCCCAGGACACTGAAAAAGCACTAGCCCTCCTGTCACAGGAGAATTTGCTTCCATGCCCTACACTAGCAAAGAAGCTCTGCAATAAACAAGCTTTTAATTTTGTAATTCCACACACTTTTAGTTTGTAATTTGCAACTTGACAAAGCTGTGTGTCAGTGACTGTGCCAAAGGCTCAGCCCCGAACAGGGACACTAAAAGAAGTGTGAGGGTAGAGGATAAAAGTGCTCACGGGAAGCTAACAGAAGAATTGTACTTCTAGAAGCTTTGTAGATGCTTTGATTTAGTGCCATCAGTCTTATTGCTGCAGGCCTTCTACTTATTGCTAATGTAGACAGTCCAGGAAAAGTCCCAAGGAACTACAAATGATGCCTTTCAACCTGAAAAGTATCTTCTGCCTCCCTGAGTTCCAAGAAGGGGTCTGCCAAAGTGGAAAACCTGCAGGGACTCACAAGGAGCAAACCCTTTCACATGACAAGGTCTCTCTGGAGTGAGCTGTGGTTTAATCAAAGTATATACGTAGCCAAATCTCATGGAGCATCAGATTTTCAGCAAAAAGCCCTGCTGGCTCCTTCAGTGTGAAGCCAGCCCAAGCATGCCAGGTAGAACTGCTGGAGCTGGGCCGTCTTCTTGCATGAGGGGAATACCTGGTGCTTGAATGTATGTTAACATACCCAAGACAGCTTTTCAGTGCCAAAATGAGATTTTAAGTGCTAAGCAGGAGTAATAATAATAGAATTAAGGAGAGTTTCAGTTCACTATGAGAAATACTGACCTACAGCTGGGAGCCAAAACCAAGCAATTTCAGAGGAAGTGCTCACAGGCAGTTGAGCAGTTTGGGAAGCAGCACAGCAACATAGATAGCAGAGGACTGTTTCTGCTTACCTGACAGTTGTCTTATTCCTCAAAACCTTTACAATAATCCTTAAGTACTGCACTGTCTCCTGGAGCTCTTCCTCTGCCTGTTTTCCAGACGAAGAGTGGCTGAGCTTATCTGCTTTGCTGATGCAGATACAACAAAGCACACCATGCTACTAACTGACTCCCTTCCTGTGGAACAAACATTAGGAAGCAGCTGAAGAGCTATTCAAGACTCCCATGTTTCAGTGTAAACCAGAAAATGCCTGTTCTAAAGGCTCTTAAACAGCAGGGTGGAGATTGTGAAATACAAAATCTTATAGGAAAAAAAACCCACAAAAAAAGGCTTATATCAAAGTCGTCTTTTCAGCGAAGAAGTCTTCTCTGATGCCTTCTTTCCCCACTTCTTTAAATAAATCTGCTGTATATGGATATGTTGCGAGACATTGATAAAATATTACAGCCACTGGGTAACTTACTGCATGGTGATCTGGGGCACCTGGGGCAAAGATTTCATATTCAGCCTGTGAAAGGATTTTTATTTTTAATGGCAGCTGTTTGAAGTTGTTCAGTGGCTTGGAAGCTTACCAGTCCCTTTGCACTTCTGAGTCTGAACATTTCTGTGCCCATGTAAAATCTCAGGTTTAGAGACTGAGGATACAAAGCTAAATTCCTTTAGTGATTCTTTTTACAACACACCTAATCTGAGGCAGGTATTACTACATTATTGTTGATGATATTATCACCCTGGAAGAATACTAATTCAAGAAATCAGTGATCGATGTTCCTACCCCAAACATTTAAATTTGCAATTAAATTTTTTAAAATTTAAAATTTAAAGATGCAATCAGTTGCATCTTCCTAGTTATCTACATTGAAACATGATTAATGAATGGTAAAATCTAAATCTGAATGGAGACATCTCTTGTTCCTGCGTTTCAATTGAGCCACTTTGAATTGCAAAAGGATGTGAGGTGAGTCCTTCTAGCAGCATTACAGTCTTACCTTACACTGTCCTCTATGATTTAATGCCTGGTCTCCCTTTAAACACTTGCTCCTTCATAATTATCTGCAGCTGACCACTGCACTTTGAAACTGCAAACTGCTTCCTATATCTTTCGCTTCCTGCTGTATACACTTTGAAATCATATAGTTTGTTTTCTATCGCTAAGATTACAAGTGACATGACTCAAGAGGAAAAACGTAGAAAAAATGGAATGAAAATAGGGAGCTCTTTAATTGCTATAAAATGTGACAAAAAGTGCCACAAATCTGCAACTGAAAAAAAAGAGCAACTGTACTTAGAATCTAGTGCTGATTCAGTGATGAATAGAAAAAATAATTGGAGATTAAACTTGTAATATGTGGATAAAGGAGTAAACAAACATTGATATGAAGTAGAAATTTTGGACTATAAAAATATTGATGAACACTTCAGGGAAAAATCAATAACTGGGTTTCCCACAAATACGTAACAACTTTTAAACTACACGAGTAATAAAGAAACCCACAGTCAGTTACTGGCCATGACTGTGCATTTGTTAATGATGATAAAGAAACAAAATATTAATAAATACTTTGGGGGTTCTATGTTTGGAGAGGAGTCTCGTCTGCTTACATCATTTCTGGGTAAAGAATTTGGCAGTTTATTAATATATAAATGCCATTACACAATATCACAAAACTTAGAATTTTAAAATCTGTTTTAAACCTATGTACTCACACCCTTGAGTTCTACAAGAATTGGCTGAACAGATCTTCAGCCTCTTCTGTAAATTTTTAACAGAAAATCCAGGATTTAAAGACTTTTAACATTATGTAAATATTCAAGAAAAAAAAGAGAGAAATGAGATGATCTAGGTAATTGCTCTCTGGTTAGCCTGAAAACAGTTCCAGGAAAAATACTGATATGGGTTTACAGTCATAAAAGCTTGATGGAGAGGAATATAATTAATGCTAGTGTCAATAGTTTTACTGAAAGTATGTCTTGTCAAACAAACATATATAAATAGATTACAGATTTTTACGAGGCATATGATTTACTGATGTACAAATTCTGATTAAAATTGAACACTAGAACTCACTGAAATGAATGGCATTTTAAGTCAACTAAACGTAAGACGATAATGCAGGCTGTGTCCACATTCTGTAGACTGGGTCCTGGATACCCTGACTCAGAAAGAAGATTTAATGTCTGTACTAAACCACAGCAGAACAAGAGCTCCAATATCTGATTCAGCAGCAAAAAAAGACTAATGGGAATTGTCTATGTGCAGACAAAAAAGAAATGAGTGAGAACACAGAGGTGAAAACAAGAGCTACACAGCTGGTGTCTGTATTTTGAATGTAGGAAATGGAGAAATGTGCAGGAAAAAGCTAAAAACAAGATAACCTGGTCTTTACCCTCTAGTAAGCGTTAATAAGCTTCTCTTATTTAGACCACACAGAGATAACCAGACTAAAGTGCGTGATTACATTAGAGAGAAAAGACAAAGCAATAAAGGCTCTTGTGTCATGGCAAACAGGCATAATGCGAAACAGTGGCTGGAAGTGAAAGCCAGATAAATTCAAATTAGAATTGGGTACCCATTACTTAATCCTGAAGGGGATTAACCACTGGAACAAACTGTCAAAACAATGAGTCTTCATTTCTTGATGCTTTCAGGTCATACATTTCTGGAAAATGTGCTGTGGCAAAACACAAGTTATTATTTATTGACAGCCAAATAATTGATACATAAGTAAAATCATAGAATAGTTAGACTTGGAAAGTACCTTAAGATCATCTAGTTCCAACCCTCCTGCCACGGGCAGAGACACCTCACACCAGACCATGTTGCCCAAGGCTCTGTCCAACATTTACCACTTTTTTGGGCAACCTGTTCCAGTGCCTCACCACTCTCATAGTAAAGAACTTCTTCCTTATATCTAATCTGAACTTCCGCTGTTTAAGTTTTAACCCACTACCCCTTGTCCTGTCACTACAGTCCCTAATGAAGAGTCCCTCCCCAGCATCCTTAT